>CABFOQ010054927.1:34139-56394 GCA_900660455.1 Gephyroberyx darwinii | reverse complement strand
CCACACTATGCTTCTACACAATATATACCTACACAGTGTCCAAAATGAACTTTTTGGCTCAACTGCCAAAAAATTGCCATTACCTGCCAATAATAACTTTTGCCAAAATAATGAATATACATTTTTGATAGAAATTTGTGATTTGTATAGAAATATATATAAAAGTTATAAAAGCTACCACTTTGTGTAGAGCAGCGTAACAGACAGCCAATCAATAGTGTGTTTGATACAGAGCCATTGCTTTGCTTTGATTTGATTGGCTCAATCAAATCCCCCCACCACACACACACACACACACACACACTAATCACTGCCATCATGATACATACTACTCTAGGGCTGTGTGATCATGTGCTTGTGGATGTGGGTGTGTGTAGTATTTCTATATGGTTGAATTGCTTGAAAACTGTCTCTCTCTCATTCTGTAGGTGGGATTTGATCCTCACCACCACATACGTGTCCCTGGCCTTCCTCCCAACCTGTCAGGCATTCCTGGCGGAAAACCGTATGTATCCCTTTTATATTCCTCAAAAGGTGCAAAATGTGCTGAAGGAGATTCACAGAATGAACATATATTCCCTTTTCATTTTCCATCATCATCACCTCTTGTGCATTTACCCTTTGTCCCTCCATGCGATGCTTGTCTTACCTCCAGAGCCTACTCGTTCCATGTGAGCGCCGACGGCCAAATGCAGCCTGTGCCTTTTCCTCCCGATGCATTGATAGGCCCTGGCATCCCACGCCACGCACGCCAGATCAATACTCTTAGCCACGGGGAGGTGGTGTGCGCCGTCACCATCAGTAACCCGACGCGTCACGTCTACACCGGTGGCAAGGGCTGCGTCAAGGTGTGGGACATCAGTCACCCGGGCAACAAGACCCCTGTATCCCAGCTGGACTGCCTGGTGAGTGAAAGACACCTTGGTTTGACTATAGATGCTTTGGAGTCACAAACTTCCTTGCGACTATGGAGGTCCAGTGGAGAAATAGCTAATAATGGCTTAATATTTAACAACCTGGCTAGAAAAAGAGAGAGACCTTAAAATTGTGGTGGTGAGGCTAGATTTGTACACAGGAACCTATCTTGTCTTTAGCCCTTTAGTCCTCTGGTCCTAGTCTCTACTCAGCTCTCAGTTAACCTAAACTGTTTAACCTGAGATGTTTCATCAAAACTATTAGCTAACCAGCTAACTAGCCAGAAGGCTAATTTGGCACAAGTACAAAGTCATTAGTTAACATGTGACTACTAGCCACTACTAATGCTAATGTTTGCTTCTGCTAGATATGTTTTTGTGCAAATCACACATGATGACGGTGATGATTAGTTGGTAGCTAACAAGTTGAGATGATCAGATGTATCATTGGGGAAATACCACCACAATAATATACCTGTGTGTGTGTGTGTGTGTGTGTCTGTCTGTCACATCAGAACAGAGACAACTACATCCGCTCTTGTCGGCTACTTCCGGATGGGCGGACTCTCATTGTGGGGGGCGAGGCAAGTACTTTGTCAATCTGGGATTTGGCCACGCCCACTCCACGGATCAAGGCGGAGCTAACTTCGTCCGCACCTGCGTGCTATGCTCTGGCCATCAGCCCCGACTCCAAGGTCTGCTTTTCCTGCTGCTCTGATGGAAATATTGCTGTCTGGGATCTTCACAACCAGTCTCTGGTTAGGTATGTGTATGAGTGTGTTGTGTGTGTGCGATGTGTGTGTCTGTGTGTATAGTAGCTGTCATCCTTAAAGCCCAAATCTTGACTTTATCTGGCCTCCTAAATTTCAAGTATATTCTCGTAGATTCTAGAAGAATTTGACTTGGAAAATAAAACTAGCAATGTCAAGAGCGTCAATGTCACAGAATTTCTTTCTACGTCACCCATGTTCATTGCATATTGACATAAAATGTCGCCGCATTACTACTGTATGGAGGAGGGTGAGTTACAATTCCCTGGGTATGTGCTCCGTGGCGATTTTGACATAATATCTAACGGCAAAAGTACGATTCCGAAACAAAATGTGAGGATGGAGGACAGATAAAGATCCCGGAAATTTACTTGCATACATCAGATGGTGTCTTGTCTGACGAGCCCCAAGATACACTGTGAAAATGATGTCCAGACAGCGCTATAGCCAATAGCAGACTATTGAAACAGCTGGAAAATGAACAGCTGTGTGTTTGATCTCAAACTGTTAAGATACGTTCTCCCTGCTCGCTGTCTTGAGAAGTTCATTCTCCACAAGGACACAAGTATGGACTGTGTTTTTTTCTACAGGCAGTTCCAGGGCCACACGGATGGGGCCAGCTGTATAGACATCTCCAACGACGGGACCAAGCTGTGGACCGGAGGCCTGGACAACACCGTCCGATCCTGGGATCTGAGAGAGGGACGGCAGCTCCAGCAGCACGACTTCACCTCCCAGGTAGACAGTACACTCACACAGACACACACCAGGGCTTGGGAGACATTTTTTACTGTCATACTATTATATACAGTACTATTACTGCTAGTACTAATACTATACTACTATTACTATTTTTATTACTACTACTACTGCTACTACTACTGTTATCATTACTGCTAGTACTATTTCTATTAATAGTACTACTACTACTACTACTACTACTACTACTACTACTACTACTATTACTATTACTATTATAGCTACTATTATTGCTGCCACTACTACTTCTACTTCTATTACTATTACTAGCACTACTACTACTAATAATAACACTGATACAGTAGATAGATAGAGAGACATGATGTGTTATGGAATGTTATCTGACACATCTTCCTCTCACAATCAGAGCAAAAGAAGATTTAATGCAATCTTATGAAAATGAAACTTAAAAGAGGATACCAACCAAGGATATAGTTTTCCACTCTTATTCCTTCCTTCAGTCGGCCGACCTCCCACACTTCAACCAGTTTCCTGAGGACCTGGTTGTGTCACCAACAGTATAGTATATCAGCCATGGCCTTTTGAAATTTCTTCAATATTCTGCAGGCATTATTAAAAAACACATTTGACTAGATGTAAGTTGCTTTTTCTTGCAAAAATGTTCAATAAACTGCAAAACCTCTTCAAGAAAATAAAACAATACTTTTGCAATACCTTCCAGAAGGTGTGAACCTATAAACCGCTCTCTGCGCTGCTGTAACATAATTTTAACGTAATTTCCACTTTGACATCACAGGATGTAGAAATCGCTCCATCAGGTGAAGAGAGGCTCTGTGCTGTGCAGACTTCTCAAACAATGCGGCTGCGGTTTTCAAATCATTGGTCGCAAATTTTCGGAAAGATTCCATGGCCTCTCTATTTTTCCATAGTACATTCAGTTTTCTGCAAAAAAATTCCACGATCATGGATCACAAATTACTGAGTGGCCTGGTGTATGTCTGTATGGATTATATTGGAGTAAGAGTTATCCCTCCAGGAGTTTGTGGTGTGGGCTCTGTGATCAAAAACTGAAAAGTTTTCTTGAAAAATTGAGTCAGTGTTGTTGTTTTTTGTGGTTAAAATGCACCGATTGACAAAAAAAAAGTTGCTTTGATTAAACTCTTTATTGCAATTAATTACAAGCTTGGTTCACGACATTTGAGTGATGACTAGGATGAGGATGAGGTCTCCCGGTCTGTGCTAGGCTCATTGATACCCTGAATACCAACTGTGATAGAGGCAGCTAGAATTTAGAATCAGTGTTTCAGAAAGAGCAGCAATAATAGACCACTACTGCAATTTTCCTGAAAAGGCCCATTTCCCAACCTCTATGTGCAGAGGAGGAGGTGTGTGTGCATTAGAGGGAGCTCAGAGGGATGAAGGGCAGACAAGAAGAGACATAGAGAGAGGAGAGAGTGCTTATGCTATCCAATAACATCTCTCTTAGCCCAAAAAACATAGCTTTAGATTTTATGTAAAAAAAAAACAGCTTCAGCACACGTAATGCCAATAGTTTTCATATTTTGTATTTGTTTTTGTTTGACTTTTTAGTGACCAGGTTTATCAAGCCGTCGAGTTCATGACCTGTATCTTTCTTTTGTCTCCATCACCTTAAAAACATTATCGTCGACAAATATTTTAAACGTGAAAATTGACCAAATCTTTCATCCACCTAATTTCATGAAATTAAATTGCATCTTCCAAAGGGGCTGCCAGTGCTAGCAGGACTGTTTCACGCTTAATAAGATTTAACAAACTGAAACAGCTTTCTGTTTCAACAGATTAGTATGTCAAGGAACTGAAATGTTTATGATGGTCTTGAAAAGCATGCAGTGGACATTTGCCAACACCAATATATATGGTAATATCAGTACCCACCCACCTACACACACACGCAGGCACACACCCGCACACATACACACACAAGTGCACACACACACAGAAGCTGTAATATAATGGAAAGACTATTATATACACTATTACATGTAGACTATGAATATTGTGCAAATTTACCATTAAAAATGAGGCTATTGGGTTTCATTGCAGATCTTCTCACTGGGCTACTGTCCAACGGGCGAGTGGTTGGCGGTGGGAATGGAGAACAGCAACGTGGAGGTCCTACATGTCACCAAACCTGACAAGTACCAGCTCCACCTCCACGAGAGCTGCGTGCTGTCGCTCAGATTTGCCCACTGTGGTAAGAATCTATAGCATGGGATTTCTATATCTGACCTATATGTGAAGGGGTTCATTCCAAATTGCTATATGCCCATTTGGAAAAAAAATACCGCCTTAAATTCATTAGTCAGTGTTTCACACACAGGTGATTTTATCTTCAGAACTGTTTTGATCTTAAAGGAATACAACAAGTATACATTTTTGGGAGATTGGCTTGTTGGTCAATTTACCTGAACATAGACACCAAAATCATCCATGTGCCATGCTAACACTTTAGCATACACCATGTTGAGCGATAGGGAGAAAATGAGAACTTGTAGCAGTTCTAAAGCTAAATGGTAAGTAATCTTAAATAACATGTGGCCAAGTCTGACAGATTGTTTTGCAGGAAATTGTGAAATTACATGAAATATGATATAAAAACTAAGCCTAAATAAATTGGCCAACTGACAAATTTGGGATACATTTCTGTCCCTGATGTGGCCTGTGGTTTGTCGGCCTGTACAGGGAAGTGGTTCGTGAGCACAGGAAAGGACAATCTGCTCAACGCATGGAGAACACCATACGGAGCCAGCATATTCCAGGTAATCATAGCAAAACATACTGTCCATAGTGCACATAAACAACATGTATGACAGGCAGCAGAGTGTGCTGCTGGTTAGAGAGACAGTCCCATAAGAGGTTGCAGGTTAGATCCAGCAGCGTCATTTCAGAAAATCAATTCTGAAATCGTCATTTCTTTCTTTTTTGGCGGGATTGTCTTGACTTTTTTCATAAGTAATACATGCACACATCATTGAGCTCGCTTGGGCTTGTACTGATCCAGGATCTTTTAATTTCCCAAAAACTGAATGTTTTTGCAGATTAATCTGATTTTAGATCAGTGTTTAGAGATAACATAATGGCCGTGGATTAGGACTGCACAGATGTGAAGAACGCTAACTATACCAAGAAGCTAGGGGGTGGCAATTGCTATCACCTGGACCCCTGGTTACGCCCCTGGTTACGCCCCTGGTTACGCCCCTGGGGCGGCTGTGGCTCAGGAGGTAGAGCGGGTTGTCCTCTAATCATCAAGATTGGCGGTTCGATCCCCGGCTCCTCCTGTCCGCATGCCGAAGTGTCTGAAGTGGCAAGATACTGAACCCCAAATTGCTCCCCAGGCAGCACCTTGCATGGTAGCTCACTGCTGTGTGTGGGTGGCATACATTGTAAAGCTCTTTGGATAAAAGCGCTATATAAATGCAGTCCATTTACCATTTGGTTAGGTTTCCAACAGCCAAGTCTGCAATGGTTTGTTAAGTACCGTAACGTGGCTAAATGGTTAATTGTGAACTGGACCAAGAAATACATCCCATGATGTCCTGTCTCCAGTGCCCATCAGTGCCCATCTGTTACATACATACCCTCCATCTTCATCTTTTCCCTCTTTCACATCCTATGGAGCACTTTTTACATTTTCACACGTCTTTTATTCCCTTCACAGTCAAAGGAGTCGTCCTCAGTGCTAAGTTGCGACATCTCCGTGGATGATAAATACATTGTGACTGGCTCGGGAGATAAGAAGGCTACTGTCTACGAGGTCATCTACTAGGAGGGGTGCCATCAACAAACAACACAAACATCCTCCCACCCAAGCACTTTGCGATATCCCCATCCCTGTGTACATTTTTTATTTGTATAAAATGGATTTGTATGGAGCAAACCAAACAGTTCAATTCTTTCATGGACCGTGGCCTTTTGGACCTCTTGGCTCGCCGTGGATCAAATCGAATAAGCAGAGCCAAGCACACGGATGTGATGTTTTTCTATTCAAAGACTTTTTGTTGTTGTGAAGGTGAGTCAGGCTCCATCTACACACAGCCTGGAGTGGAAGGTAGCCCACAGTAACAACATCATTCAGTACACAACATGTAATGCTTCTTTAAAAAACTACTTGTGGATATTTGCGTAAAGATTGGTGGTTTTGTGTTTTGCTTGTGTTGACCTGCTTTTGTTGACGTGGTCTCTATTTTTTAAAAAGCGCAATACTGTCATTTTTGACATGTGGGCTTTGTCTCATTCTTGCCTAGATTTACGCCCAAACCTCACACCAAATTTGTCTTTTATTTATTTATTTATTTATTTATTTATTTTTTTTACATTTTTTGACCCGTGTTGTCTATTTTGGACTGATAATCTAAAAATCGACCTTACACACTCAAGAAACACACAGTTACATTTGATGAAAATGGCACGCTTAACGCAGCAGTACACTTTTTTCCTGAAACGTTGCTCATTTTTATCTGTCAACACAAAATAAAAACATCTAAATCTTAGAAAAACGTGCAGAACAACTGTGTTTTCTACCAAGACTGACATAGGACCCACATGACAAAAACAGTGGCATTGTTCTTCAGTGCAGCTCCTTCCTTTGACCTCCAGAATAGTGGAAATCCTACTTTTGTTTTCTACTTAAGATTTTCTTCCTTTTATGTATGTTTTTGGGGTCTTCTCTCATAATCAAACTTCTTAGAGTGACAGCTTGGTTTTGTTGGTATGTGTGTGTGTTTGCGTGTGTGTGTACGCTGTGGGCATTGGACAAACAAACAAAAAAACAAAACAAGATCGCCTTCAGTGCCCTCACTACTGACTGACTTTTGGACTCAGTTCTGCCCCTTTAGATCAGACTACACTGGATCACTGGATTCTCTCAGTCAGATAAGTGTAGGAGATCAACCAGCCCTCCCTGTCCTGCCTGCTTTTCCCTCTTGGACCTGCTCAATTCTCCATTACTTCTCTCAAAAGCAAATGGTCTAAGATGTGGTCGTGATTCTTCTTGGATCTGCTTCTGTCGGCTTGTAGAAATAACACAGTGCCTTTATGCTGCTACGCTTCTAACGCCATTTTGTCCTGCTGGGTGTTCACGTCAGCTACACAAACAGATAAAACATGCCAGACTCTTCTGTTGGAGTAGTTTTTTAAACTTCATCGTGTATAAGGTTTGATTTTACTTAACAGATAAAAGAGCTAAAATTGAAAGAATGAGGGATTAATAGAAACAGAATCCCAGATTATCCCATCCACCTTTTCTGCATTGTCCTTCAGGAAGGAAAGATGGAGTAATCAGGAAATTAAATACGACACAAATACTTTTTGTGCCCTCGATGTGCCCACCGAGCTCCACTTTCTTTTAGCTTGCAGTGCTAAACAGATGCATGTGGAAAGCACTGGTCAAGGTTACTTTTATTGCATTTTTACTGTTCCCGAAATTTGAAATAACTTCTAGCACTAAAAACATGCTCTGCTCTGAGTGCGCAATGTTGCATCAGCTCCATTGAAATATCAAGGAAAAGGAGCCAGCAATGCACAGACCGGTTCTCAGTGGATGCACAGCCTATGGGATTTTAACTCTAGTTCATAAAAGGCGCCTCTCATATGCATTGGGACGTTATTTCATCATGTTACCCGGAGCTGTCCTGTAACATTGATTCTCTCACCTTGAAAACAGCTCTGAAATAGCCTACCACCTTCTTAACTGTCTCACATCCTCTCTCTCTCTTTCCCCTAGTACCTTGCCCCTGAAACGCAGACACACAGGCTAGCAAGAATAATGTAGTTTCGCAACACTTGCTATGATAACTCAAATAATTTTATTTTTTTTAGGAGCAATACAACTTGTTTTTGCTTCAGGCTTTAAAAAAAATACTTAAGACACCACCTCAGCCCAGTATCCTTTAAAGTTTGTTGCTTTATCTTTCTGGTTTATGTTAAAAACTGATGCAGAGAACCGTACTCGTCTCTTGTAATTGAGATGTTCATCCTATTAAGCTCTTAAAATATAGAGATCTTAGGAGACTGTCTGTGCTTGCCTGGAACACACTCGTAGAAGTATGAACTCCTTTCTAAGTACATCTTAAAACTCTTTGCAGAGGGTTAATGTACATCAGATCTGTGAAAAAATATGTTTTTTTAAAAAGATAGATACAGTTTGGAAAGAGGACAACTTTTGATTAAATGGCAACTACTGATTAAATGGCGAGGAAGAGTATACTTGAAGCTGATGAATTCTTTTCTTTATTTTCTTCATGATTTTTTTGTATTCTCCACAACTGATCCAGACAGATCTCCTCTGAGTGTTTTGATTGCAGGCTTGAAGCCTTTTGAACTTGACAGGTTTACCAATTATGTATTTTGGCACATATATGTATGTACAAAATAATATGTAACGGAGCTGAAGATACTACTTAAACCAACTGGAACAAATGTAGTTTTGTAGTGCAGCCATGCTGGTGGGCACAGGTCTGAGAAAGAAGAGCCACCTGAGAGAAAGATATAGTACTTGCAAGCATGATTGACACCTGTAATACAGCCACACACTGATACATGTACATTCTGAGAGACTGGCCATGATAGTGGTTTATTTTTCACAGTGTTCGCCTTATCTTGTATTTTGTTTAATCTGGAAAACCTTTGTGTTTGTTACAGTCAGCTACGCTTTCAGACTAAAATGGGGACTGTCATTTACTGCTCAGTTGTGCTTTTTGCTCTTGAATGAGTCATAAAACTGGTGGCACCTGCTGTATGGAATATTCTGCAACCTCAATACACATTCATGGTGGGAAAATATAACACATACTTTTGGTATACTCACTCTCTGATGTCAAGAGTCAAATTTGAATGTTACACATGTCTCATCTGATTGTTCTGACGTTAGCTGGCTAACATGACCTGATACAACAGAAATGATGTGAATAGAATAACGATGTATAGAACATTTAGTTTGACTGAACTCATGAAGGTATTACAAATTTATTGTAAACATGTAATAATTCAAGCTTACAGTGGAAAGAAACTTCCTGTTGCTAGTTGATCTTTTTTCTTCAATACAAAATGCCTTTGCTCCGTTTTTCTAGTCTGTGGTTGATTTTATTAAATTATTGTGTGAAGTAAGATTTGGTGTGTGATTCATACATTTTTCTGACTAATAATAACTTGCTATATTTTTTGTTACTCAGTTTTAATGACTTCACAAACATTTGTGCAATTACTCACAATGGGCATTTTTAAATATGATTTAGTTGCAAAACGAGACCTGAAGACCTGAATACAAAATAATACAAAAAAATAATACAAAATAATTGCATTTGTTTAGGAGCAATATGACTTGTTTTTGCTTCAGGCTTAAAAAAAAGACTTAAGGCACCACCTCAGCCCAGTATCCTTTAAAGTTTGTTGCTTGGGTTTATAAAAAAAGACCTTGTAATTGATCTATTCAATCATCAAAACTGATACACATGACCACACTTTAATGTGTCTGATGGTTTATCTTTCTGGTTTATGTTAAAAACTGATGCAGAGAACCGTACTCATCTCTTGTAATTGAGATATTATTTTTTACAACTTAAAATGTTTTCCTTTCAATGGTGATGAAGGAGTCTAGGAAGTCTAGGTATTGCCTAAGTCCAGGAAATATGCCTTAAACAGTCACTGTTCACAGATGTGCTAAGTAGAATATACTACTACTCTATTATGTTCTGCCTACTTCCATTTTTAACTGGCTAAGAGTTCAAAATGTACAGGACATACTAGTCTGAACTGCAAAAGTCAATTAGCAAAGTGTAGAAAGTATAAACTGAAATGTCAAAGAAGCAAACGAGGAAGAACACACATTAAGAACCATTTGACCGTAGAGGTGAGTGACAGGACATGGTCTAATGTCCATGCACGGCCCGCGGCATCCATAGTCTTTTCTCACTCCAATTTCTCCAAGTTTTACTCGTCACTCATCAATGTTATTACACCAATAAAGCGGGCAGGCTACGGCATGTGGCCAGCCAAGACAGGCATTTCCTCTGCATTCAAGGTTATTAAATTGAGCTTTGAGACTCGAAGCCTGTTCAAGGTGTGTTGGCCTTACACATACTTCTGAAGGAATTGCACTTCAGATATCCAGTAATATCCAGAATACTGGGCTAGATACTGTCCAATAACTACAGCGAGAAGAAGGGGACCTACAGAACATGTCGGACATTGTTGCCATGTTGGAAATGAAGACTTTTGCAGGATAAAACTCTTTAAAGAAAGTTGATGGAAGTACACTTCAGATGCCACACATATAGAAGTCATGCAGAAGTCATGTATGCTCTGTCTCAGGTTATGCTGCAGGTGTTTGGGGATTCAAAGAAATAAATTCTAATACGATCCAGCATTGGGCTATCCATTCACTTTATCTGACGGTGTGGGGATTTGGGGTCAGGCTCAAATGTGAACTGCCTTGTCTGTGGAATAAACTTAAATAAATACATGTATAAAGGCCCAACCACAGACTAGAAGAGTATTCATTTGGAAGATGTTTAGTAACTATTCATGGGAAGTTACAGCTTTAATTATCCCATGGAATTAAGAAAGTGTTCATTATCAGTTCATTCAGTTAACTCAGCCTCTGCTTAACTTAACATGCAGCCACAAAGCCTTGATCCCAGTACCTCTCCTCCACACCGAACAGGTTAGAAGTTACTTAAATGCGTACCTTTACCTTTGAACCATTGCTAATCACTGAGTTATGATATTCATTATCACTCTAGGCCACCAAGAGTATCCACCCTTGATCGTCTCTTCCAATTACCAATTACGACCATGCAGACACTTGATGCTGGTTCCAGCCCCACCTTTACCCTTCCCCATGTACCTGTTCTATGTGACAACAGATGGAGAGATTCACATACTCCCGATTTTGGCTCTAGGTCAAAAATCTCTGCCATATTCAGTGGGGTTTGGACTGATAAGGGTTGACTTTGATCATAGCAAAGGCAACTGCAAAACTAGGCGTTCCTGCAGGGTACGTGGCTTGGTAACTTCACACGGAGTAAAAATTATCTGTACCTGAAATCATGATAGTGTAGTTCTGCTATTACTGCTGTTCTGCTGTTGCTTGCTATTAATTGTTATAAGCACATCTGTGTTTTAATATTTCTCTGTAAAGTGTGTTGTGATGCTCCAGTGTGAAATGCTCTTTAAATAAATGAGATTTCTTTATTACACCAGTTGGGTTGGGATTGGGTGCTTTTGTCCAAAAATGCCCATTTCCAATTAGAGGCTTTATGGCATCCTGTTCTCTGATTTCCACTGACCAACCTCCAGCTCTTTTAGCAAAAGGAATCAGAGGAATCTCACAGTGTGACTCCCACAACTTTCTTCAGCCTTGCTGTGTGGTAAATGGCTGCAGGCCTAACAGTGAGAACATTCTTTGATTGTAGTGTTGTGGACCTGCTAGAAACCGATGGACTTAAAGGAAAAATCTGCCCTGAAACGCTGTTAACAAAACAGCTATTGGCGATGTAGCTTGCATGTTCTGGGTCCATTTGTTCTTTGGTGGTGTATTCTTCTTATTCCTGTGGTAAATTAACCAAAAGTAGAGAATGTGATATCACGTTGAGATATTTCCAGTGTAAGAAAATGTTCAACGATCTAAAACATCACTAGTAAGCTTCAGGTTTTGGTGTCAGTCCCTCAGAACTGAAGAGAAAGGGATACAACTACTCTTCATCACACAATAACTTCTGGAATGCATTGAACATCACAGACTGAAGATGTCTAACAGTGCTCCGTATGTTTCCTTTAAGTTCACTTTGGACATTGGATTGTTTTGTGTGGACTTCTTGACATCTTGACAGAGGAGTCTGCACCTTGACTGCGACTGAATGGACTGGGTCATTGTTTGGACTGCTGCTTGGACTTCCCAAGCTGATCTCACCTTCTTCTGTTTCCCAGGCAGAGCTGGTGTTCACCTGAATCTGATGCCCTGAACAGGAAGAAACTTAGTTACTTCCCCTACCTGAGAGTGTGTTGCAATAGGCGATGAAGTAGGTTATACCAGGCAGCTCAGCTCCTCCTTGAGAGTTGTTTAGGACTAGCTCAAATCAAATCATGAACTGAATTCACCCTTTTCCCCCCAAAGGCTATCCCAGCAGTCTGGCCTGATTTATGTGACAGGATTAAAAAACATTTCACACGTAGCCTTATCAAATTAAACAAACTAAGAGTAGGTCACAACTCACAAATGAGAAAATGAGATTACACTGACATTTGTGTCATTAAGAAAAGAGGCTTGTATGTCACTTGATACTACCGACTTAACCCCCATATTTATGTGAATGCTAGAAGTTGTCCTCTGGGTTCCTTGTTATTATCTGTATGTCCTTCGTTGCTCGTTAAAAGCAACGTGTGACCTGTTTTGTCCAAAATGCCTTGCAATTTGACTTACTCCATATCTAAGTTATGAAGTGAGCTGGGAAACAAGGGTTTCGAGTGTTTTAGTGTGGCATTTCAGTGCAAGCTCATAGGTCAGTGCTAGTCTCTGTCTATCCTCGCAGTGTGAACGTGCTGTGTTCATCCAGAGCACAGTGCTGGACTGTTGAAGTGGATTAAGTGATCTAAGTGAGGGCTGTGGAGGAGGAGGCTACACCATTACAGTGAATGATACTCCTGTTACAGCCCTCAAACCGGCACTTCAAAGCGCCAAAAGTGGGAGAGAAGGAGAAAGGGTGGGGATGCAATGTGGGAATGAACCACCCTACTTCAACGTTTTATATTAAGAGCACTTGCAGCTTGGAAATTGCTCACTTTCCTGACAGACATGAAAGTTGGATTAAACAAACAGGCCACACAATAGCAAGATGGTGTCGGCTTGCAAGTGTTAAGTCACGGTGCTGGTAGACGTGACGCCACCAACATGGGTTTCTCAGGATGTTAATACCATTTCAAGGTATTTCTTATCACTACTAACAGTCCTCCAACTTACAATAGCTGCAGGAAACATCTCAGACACTATCCCATCGCCAGTGAGTACTCATTCAGAATTACATTTGGTCCATTTTGATCAAAAGTGATTACTCAGAATATAAGTGGAATAATCTGAGCCATCTAAGGGACGATTAAGCTGCTATACAACAGCGCTATTTCTTCTGACATGGTGCCAGTCGTGGTTGCTAGGAGATTTATGCCACAACTGCAAAGCTTCAATAATAGGAGAGGGATGGGAAAGTTACTGCTCACCATTACTCTTTTTTTTCCAGCGGTTACTGCGCTTTGATCATAAACCTGCAGCCAAATTTAATATTATTGGTCGTTCTTAGGTCGGTCTACACAAAATCCCTACAGACAGAGATGGGTATGCTGCACTACACCAGTGTGTATGTAACCCATCTCTAGTACACCAGACTCTTTCACTCCCTAGACACAGCAGACAATCTTTATTTTAACCCCTGGCAGAAAATTCTGTATCTTTCACTGAAGTAACAAACCATGAAAAATGTGTGCAATCATTGACAGCCGATAATAATTGTGTGTGTGGTTTTAACACCTTAGCCTTGCAGCACACTACCACCACATTACACACACATCTCAGTGACCCCCGCCTGGTACAAGCATCAACAAATCAGTGGACGACATCACCTCGGAACAGCAAACCTGACTCTCAAATAATAATAAACTAAGTAATAAACAGCCAAGGCAAAAGGTTTAAGTGCTCCGACAGGCATCTTTCACACAGAGCGATAGCAAGAAGAATGAAAAAAATGACTCAGAGCCTCTCACTACACAGGGAGGAAGGTGATGAGGGAGGAAAAGGAGAAATGGAAAATTCATCTGGAGGCAACAGGTCATCCTAAAGAACTCTATAATGCCATTTCAACTCCGATAATTGCGTCCTCCCTCATTCCCCTTCTCACATCTGACTTAGTAATGTTCAGCTCTTCCTTGGTAGGTATATCGTGCCTATTAAGGAGACTGGATGAGGGTACATGAGGGAACAACACCCGTTAGCTTATCTGGTGGAGTATATTTGGTGATCTTATAATGAGACGGAAGATTTGTGAGGAGTTTTGCTCTTTCGTGTGATTCAAAGGGACGTTCCTCCCAACAACTGATGCCGCTAACAATTTACTGCCCCGTAACAGGGTGGAGCGATGATTAATTCATGTCTCTGCCGTCTTAACAAGGTTGTGCCCATTTAGGGGGTGAGTTGGGGGGCGGGGGGGCACTCTCCAGAACTTTGATATCCTACATTCAAGGCTGTGCCACACAGTAATGACTTCTTTGTGCTGTGAAACGAGCATCATTATCTCCTTCCATAAAGGGAAGAGATTTCTGCTCAGCGAGAGTAAAGACAGGGGAGGAATCAGTGAGAAAAAATGTATGTGTGTGTGTGTGTGTGTGAGAAAGAGAGACAGAGAGAGAGAGGACGATACTTTATTGCATCCCTTTTCACTGATTATTTAATGCTGGACTGTAGAGGTGTGTTTTGACATTGAACCAGTGAACTGAACATAGTATGTGCATTCCCATAACTAAAGCTGCCTCTTCTTTCTTTCTTTTTCTTTCTTTCGCTCTTTCTTTTTCTTTCTTTCCTTCTTTCTTTGTTCCCACAGTGGCCTTGGTGAAAAAATTCCATGACTTTTCATAAGTTTCCATAACTAATTTGAGGCACTTCTGTGAATCATTTTATTCCTTCCTGGTTTGTTAATGTTCTATAGGGGTGAACATAGTTTGGTCAGAAAAAACACCACTAAATGCAATGAACGTGTGAAACAACTTAGAAAATATATCCTTGTATATACGTAGTGACCCAATTCCCTGACTTTTCCCTGTCTGGAATACCTCTCAAAATTCTATGATATTGCAGAAATCCCACGACCGATGGGAACCCTGTTCTTTCTTCGTCTTTTTCATCCATCGCCTGTGTGTGCTGTTATTTGCACTCCATGCTCAGTCACCAAAATACAGTCTTCTTCTACCAACAGCTTTTTTATGCCTTTAAATCTCTCCTGTCTCTTCAACACTGCAACAGTGAGAAGGGTTTAAGGGTCACGGCAAAGTAGAAAGAGCTGGTGGGGTGAGAGGGTTTCAGTTCACCCAGAGAGTGGAGGATTGAATATTTCCTAAGAAAACAGGGGCAGCCATTCGAGTGGAGGTCACAAACGTTACCATGCATACTGATAGAATAGGTGGGAGTGTTGGAGGAGAAAGGCCTCTTAAAACTAAATGAACAAAAAGCTCTTGTTTTGAATGCTCTTCAGCCTCTACTCTGCCAAATGTACCCTACCTCGGAATAAAGCACTTGGGTCAGAAGGGATGTTTTTTTTTTAAGCTTTTAGGCTAACTCCAATTCCCACTTGAAACCAACTTTAGTTCCCATTTCTAAATTAGATGAGGCCTTTTCTCTGCATTTTAAAGACCGCATTTCAGTGTTACTGTTTCATATGGAAGTAGAACAATGAGAATTTCCTTCCACACATTGTGAGTCATTTGTAGTTGAATGTAAACGGTACCTGGGTTTAATTTATTTGGAAAGAACATGTTTAGGTATGGTTTTTATGATCTGTACCCCATTAACAGCCATGCGCTGTTGTAGTGTCCTTGAGCAAGACACTGAACGCCCACCTGTTCACACATTGCAAATACAAATAGAAATGTGAAATGATATATCTACATATATGGTGGCAAATGATATATGGGAAATTGCTGATTTCTTTCTCTTTCTCCCTCTGTAGCTCTCTCTCTCTCTCTCTCTCTCTCACACACACACACTGTGATCATGCTCTGATTTCAGGGGTGTAATACTCTTTAAATCCACGTGGTGGTGGCATGGGGTAAGTAATATCTACTTGGGATGTTTCCTGTCAGCATAAAATGATTGATAAATGCTACCCTTAAAGAAATTTAAAAACATATTAATTGAAGTCTGAAATTTGTGATATATCATATTATTTTATTATCATCAACACACTGGGAATCAATAGGGAAATGTATTTTCACATTCATTTGAATTTTTCACTCAAGGGAAAATGTGGTGATCAAATTTGTCGAGCTGGTAAAGGAAGAATAGCATTGCCCTGATCAATAGTCTCAAACAATGCCTAAATGCCTATCTCAATAACTCAAATATGGGTCTTGATGTTAATCCTATTTCTATACTTCCTATTTGTACAAAGGTTTCTGTACTGTATACTTGCTGTTCATAGATAGATAGATAGATAGATAGATAGGAATCTTGAACTGGGCTAGATCGCAGGATTTAGGTTTCAGGATCTCTTGTTCACACACCAGTTCAGTGGGTGGTAGTTATGCACCTTTAATGTTGGTTGCCAACCCCCGATACAAACTAAAGAAGAAGAAGCAGCTATGACTCCTGGCTGAGCCAATATGTACTTTCTGCAGACAGTAGGTGGCGGTATGGAACGTTACGTCTGCCAATGAACAGAGAAGAAGAGCTTTGCTAGGTTAGCTAGCTAGCTAAGTCAACAAATCCCCAGTTAGTTACCTCTAAGTGGGTAACAAAATGCTTCTCCAAACTGTCAGACCGTGGCTGCTTCGCTGCAGACGTCTACCCTTGGCGAGCACAAGGTCTTACTACGCCGATAAAGTTGCTAGACTCGGATCTCAGCCTGATACGCAGTCTCCGGAGTATCAGGTAGGTTAGTTTGTAGCTAACTGTTAAAATGTAACGTTACATTTCTGCTTGGAGCTAACGTGTTGGTACAATTAACGTTGGTTCAGCACCTCACCTGCCCAACAACTATACGGTGCAGGTTGTGATTTATTTAGTCTTTTAACTTACACGCTAACGTTAGCCAGCTGACTTTCTATGGGAGGTCAAAACCTTGAGCTTTCATGTTGTCCAGCCAAGGTCTCAGCATCACCCCTATCCTGTCAAAAGTGTTCGTCGTGAGTCCATCCAACGTAACTTAGTAGGTTTCACCAGGTAACGAGCTACATTCTCCACACATGTATTGGACACCTGGTTAGCAAGCGTACGAAATGCCCAGATGCCAAAATCAGATGAGTTGAATGCATAAGGGAAAATATACCCTACTTTATTTATCCCGGACAGATATTCCTCAAAATGACTCCAAATTTAGAATTCAGAAAACTAAGAGGTAAATGAAAATGAGGTCTAACTACTTTGTTGGTAAAATGTTTCTTGATAGCTTAAAGGTAAGGCGCTAGTTAACATCAGTGCCAATATAACAGTTCCAAAGAACGTGTACCCACATCTCCAGAAAAACACCCTCAGTACTCACTACAGGGATTGGTTATTGACAGCGGTGCAACACCAAAAACTGCCACTTGATGGACTCACAGAGTTGTGGTTAAATTTTATTTCCAGCTTCAGAGAGACTTCCACTAAACTAATAAAACCATAAATGATCACACATGAAATAAGTTTTATGTATATTCCATATTTTTTCATTTCCTTTTTCCAAATCCAGTTAGATGGCACAGAATTGAGGAGGTACTCAGCTTTTCTATGTGAAATGGACAGAGAACTGAATTTACCCTTTACAACTTAGCTGCAGAGTCTTGCTCTTGGTAAATTGGGTGTTTCAATGAAAGTCTTTACACATGTGCTCCCATCAACAGATGGTCAGACAAGCTATTGACACCCCAGATTTTGCTTTAGTATTATCTAATTTTGAAGCAGAAGAATTAAAATGCTTTGCTTGGAGTCAGATAAAATAACAGGAGGAAGTAGAAGGCTACTGCAGAATTAGCTTGATTAATAGCCATCTATCATGCTACTAAAACAGATGTGATACCAGGGAGCAGAGGGCGTGACAGAGAATGGTAGTGCAAGTACATGAGAGGATATAATCGTGTTATTCAGTGGCATGTAAAAATGTTTAGACCCGGGGTTTGGAAGGGGGTGGGCTCACTCTTTATTGGGAGGAACTGATTCTGTGTCAGACCACAAATTGGCCAGTATATGAGGAAACACTACCTAGTCTGACTCCCACTGCTATAACTAGTTGGAACTCAATGCACAGTTTAGTTGACTGGAGGCTTTAATGGCTTCATCTTATTCTTTTGCACATGCATGACCTTGAAGCTTCCCTGCCAACCTGCTCAGCTCTGCATCAAGTAGCAGAACTTTTTGGCTGGTAGCCTTAAATTTGTCCTCAGCATCATAATGCGTCTGCCAAAAATTGTCATTATTGGCAATCATAATCATTGTAGTTCATTAACTAACTTTTTTTTTTTTTTTTTCAGGAAAATTATGAGCGAATGCAAGTTCTTGTTGATGAATTGAAAAGCCGAACAGAGAAGATTAAATTGGGTAAGTGTTAACACGTGATGGGTAACACACTACAAACCGTGTATACAAGCTCTTTGAAGTTCTATCGAATTCAGCAGGTTTGTACTATATAGTAAATAGCGACATTGATGTCCATAACGTGACTATCGTGCCTAATAGAGAAGTGACCTTGGGTCTTGAAGGTTGCCTGTTCAGATCAATGGACTGGTGGGTGATGAAAGTGCTGTCAAAGTGCCTTGTAAGGGGATGCTCCCAGGTGTGATTGTATGATGACTCCTAAGTCCATTGCCCGAAATAAGAATATGTGTTGAGACGAATAGAGGTTAAACACTCAATATGCCACATTATGTGCAATAATTGTCTGTTAACGTTTTATTTATTCTTGTTGATACAGGTGGAGGAGAAAAGGCCAGGAAACTTCATACTTCTCGTGGGAAGCTCTTGCCAAGAGAGCGCATAGACAGACTTCTGGATCCAGGGTAATAACATCCATCTGTGGCTGATGCAGAATTTTCTAATCCATTCAGATTCAGCAGACCAGGTGCATTAACATGGTTGTGCCCTGGTTTGACGTCGTTACTCAAACCATAGTACAAATTGTTCTAATGTTGCTTTTTTTCTCTAATTTGTTCAATCACTTATTGCGTTTTTGTTGGTCTTTATCTGATTCTCTTTCAGGACCCCTTTTTTGGAATTGTCTCAGTTTGCAGCATATCAGTTGTATGGAAAAGAGGAAGTCCCAGCAGCCGGTATCATTACTGGAATTGGGCGCGTTTCAGGGTAAGCACCTTGGACATTTATTACACCAGGGTGTTAGCAGTATTATGCATCTTTACAATTGTGACAATTTAACTTTTTATATTTTTATTAACACTTTGCCCCAGACTAGTTAAATTCCTTGTCATACCGATTATACATGTTCTTATAATTCTCTCATCTTATCTGTAGAAAGTTAAAGCAGAAGGCCTTCTTGTTAGCACATCTGGCATATTAGCATTAGCCGTGCTAGAACATATCCGCACAGATGTTCTAGCCAGGGACTTTATATAAGCAGACTATCAAATAAATCTTCTAGATTTAAAACCATGAGGCTCTGCCTCATTAACGAATTATCCTCACTATGTGTGTCATTGCTTCAAATGCAACCAGTCTTTGAGATAAATATCTTCCTAATTGTCTTCCTTACAGGGTAGAGTGTGTCATTGTTGCGAATGATGCCACCGTCAAAGGGGGAACATACTATCCCGTGACAGTGAAGAAGCACCTTCGTGCACAAGAAATTGCGCAGCAAAACCACTTGCCATGCATATACTTAGGTAAATCAATCATGTTTTCTTTCTTTGAGAGATTGGACGAACCAGCAGAATTCACCTATACTCTTAACAGTTAACATGTCTGAGATTAAATCAGTGTACCTATACCTAACCTCCCACTGCTGCCCCAGCTCCTCTACATCGCCTCACCATTTGAAATTGATATAAATAAATATGAAATACAGTATATGCTAAAATTAAACAAAAATCTTAGATAAAAACAACTCTGTAACACCAGTTCACTAAAAGTAAACAAATGTGTTTTTAATAGTGATTTATTAGAATTCACTGACTAGCCTGACGCGCTCTGGCAACTTGTTCCTTTTTCAAAAGGCTCCGTGGGAAAAGCCCTGATACTTTTTTCAGGCCTTTCTGAGGGTTTCTTTCTGAGGGTCTCAGGCTGCACTTCAACACCTAAGAGAATATAAAGTGTCTGTAATATAGCCAGGGGCCAGACGTAATGAGTGAGATCTCAAAATGTCCTGATGTTCTTGACTGCTTTAGTGGATTCTGGAGGGGCCAATCTACCCAGACAAGCAGATGTCTTTCCCGACCGAGATCACTTTGGACGGATTTTCTTCAACCAGGCAAGACTGTCTTCAGAGGGAATAGCACAGGTAAATCTTAGGTTTGGACAATACCGTTGTTTTTCACATGTTGTATACCATTCTTACCTTGATAGGACTTAATGCCTCAAGGCCTGTGTTTCATGATTTGCTCAGTGTACGTTTCGTCTGCGTCTTTCACCATTGGTTACTGTTGGGTGGTATCTTTGTTTTATTTGAAATAATTAACATTGATTATTGACTAATTCTTCACTGCTGTAAGAGTTGTCTTAAAAATGACCACTTACTGGGAGGTCCTGGTGACTCAGTGGTCTAAGGCGCATACCACATAACTCTTATATATGCGTCACTGATATAAAATGCTGCATGTCTAAGAGTCTGAGGTTCTTTGGTTTGGCCCACCAGACACGACGAGTCTGCTTCAGAAGGACCTGTGACCAATCCTCTAATATAAAGGACCTAGAAGTGGCAATTTATGCTTTTATTTCCTCTTGACTGGACTATTCCAACTCTCTATACTATCAACCATAAAACACACGGTTACAGTTGGTACAAATCGCAGCTCTTAACAGGCACGAAGAGGAAGGACCACATTTTACCGATTTTAGCTTCCCTGCACGGGCTTCTTATAACATTCAGAATTGTTTTTTTATTTTTTTTATTTTATTGATCACTAACAAATCAGTACATGGTTTATCCTCACTCTACATTTCTGAGCTACCCTCAGATAGGCAAATATGGCTCTTCCGTCAGTACCCAAATCCAGACTGTGGTCAGGGAGGCTGGGCTTCTGCAGTCAGAGCCCCTAAACTCTGGAACGACTTGCCACTACATAGAAAGTTGGCTAATTGTATATCATCTTTATAAGTGTCTTTTAAAGACCTAGTTTTATAGACCTGCCTGTCACTGACTTTTGTTTTTATGATATTATATATTATGTTATTTTATTGATCTTCTGTACCTGTCTTATATTGCCTTCTCTTGGCTGTTATTATTATAGATGATTGTTTTATTGTTCTTACTAATGTAACTGTTCTTATATTGTTTCTATTGTTACCCTTGTCCCTGCTACTTTTACAATTTTACTGTTTGGCTGTAAAGCACATTGTAAATTGTTTTTTAAAAAGTGCTCTACCAGATAAAGTTTTACTGTTATAAAAGTAGACCCCATTGCTGTTGCAATGGGTTCTACTATGGGGAATTGGCCAGTCAATTCAGGTGTTCTTTAAAATGGGCCAGTATAGATTTGATTATTGTATTGGAGAGATGACTGGTTCACTTTAATGCATAGCCACATTTTTCTTGAGGCTTAGTAGTACTTGCAGTAAGTGGGTTTCATAATTTCTTCTGAATTACACTATCAAGGAGAATAACCATTCATTTGATATCAGGGCTTTCATTTGTTGCCATGCTTAGATGGCCTTCCTATTGATGGACCTGTACACATTCTGTGAATACGTTCTTTTTTTATTCTTTCAGATTGCTGTTGTAATGGGCTCTTGTACTGCTGGGGGAGCATACGTACCAGCCATGGCAGATGAGAGCGTCATTGTGCGGAAGCAAGGAACCATTTTCCTTGGAGGACCTCCTTTGGTTGTGTCAAATTTTCACTACGTTTTCAACATAATAAATAAATAGTGCTTTGCAAAAAAGTAACCCTAGATGATAGTTAACTGAATTTGAG
>CABFOQ010054927.1:14216-34119 GCA_900660455.1 Gephyroberyx darwinii | reverse complement strand
AAAACAAAACAGCAGCATGTTTTGAGAGAAACATGAAGAAACCCAGAGCAAACAAACAAACAAACCAGTTTTGCACTATATATATATATATATATATATATATATATATATATATATATACACTGTGCCATCATTTTTAGCATCATAAGATCATGAACTAATAAGATATAACTTGTAACTATAACTATATCCTTCATATTGCTTTAGTTTCATTCTAGCTACAGATAGCGTTCAGGTAGCAGATACTACTCACAAGCAATGGATAAATGCTGCACTGATATTTCTTCTGTCTTCATTTGGTTGAGTATCTTCGTTGCTTGTTTCTGACAGGTCAAAGCTGCCACTGGGGAAGAAGTATCTGCAGAGGACCTTGGTGGTGCTGATCTTCACTGCAAGTATGAAATAGTAGCATTTTTTGTGACATCACATGTCTGATTGAGCTTTTGTGGACCTCAGGGTAATGTGACCCTACATTCCCAGGTGACATGATATCAAACTTTTAACAATTTGGAATGGGAAATATCATTCAGAACCCTTGATCTAGCCTAAACATGAAGGCTAACTAACATATAAATTGTGGTACAATATATTGTCCAGTGATATCATTTAAAAGGTCCGTATACACAGATTTGAATTGTATAACTTCATATACTGTGTAGTTCTCAGAGAATTATTTTGTAATACAACAAAGTGTGCAAAAAGTGAGAGGTGCACAAACTTGATTTTTAAATTCTGTAGTTCATAAAATGTATTTATGCATCTCTATTAGAGTGCTTTATGGAAGTTTTTATTGGACTTTAATATACGTAACCCACAGGAGACAAATATGTACCACGATCCACCAATACTTCAGTATCCAGCACATGTAAAGGATTTTATGGATTTTAATGCATCGGAATATAAAAATTAATGTATTTATATTTGTAGTTCCAGAATATTTTCATACCTAAATTTTGCATGTGAACATCCACATTTGTGGATCACAAAACATTGGTTTGTAGACCACCTCACATCGCTGTCTACTGACTTGCAATGGTACATTTAGTGTACAAGTTGTGGATCTTACAAATGTCAAGTGGTCTACAAACAAATGTTATTAAAAATACATAAATAATAAATATAAGTAATATTATTAAAGTCCAATAAAAAAACGTCCATAGTGCTTTGAATGCTGGAAAAACATTGTACCGTGTTATTATACATGTTATTTCATCTACTCTAAATTGATGGAACAAATGCTCCTGTGTTATATACATGTTATATATAGTAATTTTTTATTGTGATGTTTATGTATTGTAATTATTTCACCAAAATGGATCTGTCTCTTATTTTACAGAAAATCCGGTGTGACAGACCACTATGCTTTAGATGATAACCATGCCCTCCATTTGGCAAGGAAGGCAGTACGAAGCCTCAACTACAGGAAAAACATTGAGGCAAGGGTTTTTTTTTTTCTGGTGTTGCCAAGATATCCATATATATATATTATCTTCTTTTGACATGGATTCTGTACTGTATTTTTCAGGTTACCACAGAACCCACTGAACCTCCTCTCTACCCAGCAGATGAACTATATGGCATAGTTGGAGATAACTTGAAACGCAACTTTGATGTCAGAGAGGTATTTACCTATTTTTCTTCTAAAGGAAATCTAAAGCTGTAATTCAAGGACACATTTACTTTTAGGTTTCTTCGAGTGATTTGAACACAGATTTCAGTCTAGAATTTCTGGACTATGAGTTATGGGTATTTATAAAATGGATAGTTCTGGGTTTCAGTTCTGATTTTCAGTCAGGTCTGAGGTTCACCATCACAGTAAGGACCCACCTGTGACTGCCTGATGGTCAATTTTAATTTGCTGAAACTGAAAATCACCACTCGCTGCTTAGGTGTTGCTTAGCAACCACATTCTTTAGCAATTATTAAAGAACTATATTGTTTGGCAGAAGATAAAAAATCATTATTTTATTATGTTACTATAGATTATAACTAACATTTAAGTAACATTTGAATAGATTCTACCACTGTTTTATACTCTAAACATTTACGAACAATTTAAACAAATGTTTTACTGGCTCAAAATGCATTTTGAACAAGTGTTTAGCTGTCATTCCCCCTATCAAAAGCATAGTTAAGTTGAGATTGTCGAACTCTCCTTGGTCCTACTGTTTTGCTTTCTGTGGCAGTGCTACCTAGTTATATCTCTGAACCCCAAAAGCAATAATTTATTTGCACACGTCAACCTGTTAGTGGTCTAGAATAGTGTTGGCACTAATTTTTGGACACAAGATCTACTTGCAGCCTTTTTTCAACTGCACTTGCCTTCCTGACACAAAGCACCCTTGGGTCACACAGTTTGGTGGCCTGATATTGATACATAATTATTTTTTCTTTTGGTCTTTTCATCTGCTATCACATCATTTGTCTTTATTAATGGCTTTTGCATGTTTGTTTGGTTGCAGGTCATTGCCAGAATCGTAGATGGCAGCAAATTTGACGAGTTCAAGGCCTTCTATGGGGATACTCTCATCACAGGTAGGCTCTGTGAAATAAACAGAAAAGTAAACTTCTCACATATGAATACCTACCTCTCTACAATGCAGAGAATTGTGTTGGTGCAGATTCTCTTCTCACTGTTTCAACTTTTGAATATCTGCCTGTTCAGGATTTTCAAGAATATTTGGTTACCCTGTCGGAATCATTGGCAACAATGGAGTCTTGTTTTCAGAGTCTGCGAAAAAGGTACGCAATAAAATATCCTTTGTACCCGAGGGTAACCGAAACAGTATCGCATAGAATAATATTGTGTGCCATTGCTTTGGAGATATACTCAAAGTAGTCTGTTCAGTGAAGAGAGTGGGGGGTATGAGGCTCTGATGTCTGTTCATAGCAACTCCAAAGTGTTGTTCAAAAAACCTCAGATACTCTGTATGTTCCTTTGACTTTCACACAAAGTTCAGATTGAGATTGGTACACCCTCTACCCTATGGGCTTATGAGCTGATTCAAGAGACACACAGACAACACCTGTGTAGATGGTATAAAGCTAAGCCTCAAGATCATGTTGAATTTGCAAAGAAAGAAGCTTATCTGTTTGACTGGTAATGTGCTTCTCAAAATGTCAAGGACTTTAAGAGTTTAAAACAGTTCAAAGAATATTTTCCACAGAGATGTGCTGTTTACATCACTGAATACTAATATTTCACTCTGGAGGCAGTCTTTGTAGCCCCGGCCCATAAGACATATTCACCGTCAGGATATCAAGCTTTTCTCCCCACACAGTAAGGTCTTAATTTACACTTTCTTTCCTAGCTTCTAACGAATGGCATTGTAATAACATAACATTTAGAAAGAGACGAGAACAAAGGACAACTATAATTTTCATTTAATCTAATTCATTTAATTTGCAAGCCAGTGTGATCACTGATTCTGTAACCAGCGCTGCACTTGACTTAGGCACAGGCGAAATGAGGAGCTGAATTTGTGATTATAGACTGTAGCCATTCTTCAGAATACAATATGAAATAGATTAACGTCATTTTTAAGCATTTAACCCAAAATGGGGTTTTTCAGCTTGCTATAATAATAAAGCCCTATTATGATACTCTATGTTGTAGCCTTAATTATCTCACTAGGGCTGTGACTGTAGATGGGGACTGACACAATGCTGCAGACCGACACAGAAGTGGGCCAGACAAATGGCTCAGACAGCATATCAAGCGAAAATCAATACGCAGCCTGCATTTTTATACACATTTTTGAGACACTCTGTCATCACTTACGACATGCCTGGCATTCTATTATGCTAACTGTTAAATTCTTAAAAGCCCGTTCCCAGGTTTCCTTGTTTGTGAAGGGCAAAGGTAATGGAGAAAAGAATGAACAATTTATGTGGTTGGACCGCATTGGAGAGCAGACCGACAGCTTATTTTCCAACAAGTGACAGTTTCTAATAGGCAGATGTTTCCCGCAGTTTCTCCAACTTCTGTTTACAATGTGCAAAGCGAGGCATGCAGTTTCGCTGAAGCAAAGCCAGTAGAGGTAACTGCCAGAATAAAGAAAACACCTGAGTAATTCAGGGATCCGGAGTATATTGAAATTAGCTGCCTCCGCACAGTCCTTTGTGCTTGTTTGCCAAGGCAGTGGCTTCGGGCAGCTGTGTTGTGTGGTGCATTTTTCTAACATGGTTTAATACCATTCAGCACCTTTGAATTTAAAGTAATTGCCAGTAAATATAAAACCATGTGATGTGATGACCTTCCTCCTGTTGTGCAACAATTATATTCTGACTTGTCGCTTCCAAGGTGACAGGTCCCTCTGAATGGTACCTTCCCTTTGCTATATTTTAAGATTTTAAGATTTTCCTTTGGGTAATTGTTCTAATCAACTGAGAATTGACTTTCTTTTGCAGGGTACGCATTTCATCGAATTATGCTGTCAACGAAACATTCCACTTATTTTCCTCCAAAACATAACAGGTTAGTTGGCTTAGTTCATTTTAGTTCATTTTGTTCCTGTATTAATAGTATTTATTATTATTGGATTATATCAGAATATTTTTATACTCTATTTCCTATGTTAAACAAATCTGTTCAGAATTTAAAAAATAATGCAATATCACGGATATTATTCATTATTCAAGTGCTTACACAGCCGTGAAAACACACATCAGTATTCAGGCGTTTTCAGGGCTCTTTAAGCTCCTAATGAACCCTGTATTTAATATGGGCATCTAATTGCAGACTGCAAAGTGCTAACACGCCTAAGATCTGAATTTACATCATTTTCTTACAAAATGACAATGTAGTACAAAGCTCTAGCTCAACAGTTTCCTAGTTTGTGTTTACTTGTTTATTATTAATCCTCTTTTGATGCAGGCAGAAGTTTTCTCTGGAGATGACAATAGACACAAAGTAGTCATCACTCTTACTCCAGAAACGAACTGTTTTATTCACGCACGTTCTTCGCTTCTTACATTTCCATCTTAGGCTTCATGGTGGGACGGGAGTATGAGGCAGGAGGAATTGCCAAGGATGGAGCCAAGATGGTAACCGCAGTTGCCTGTGCCAATGTACCGAAGATTACTGTTATCATCGGAGGGTCATACGGTGCAGGAAACTACGGCATGTGCGGTAGAGCCTACAGGTATGAAGACTCCATTGTTTAATTATTGCACTGAACTGAAGATTGTCAGATTATCATTAACACTTTATCACTTGTGTCTCCCCTATTCTCCCTCTCTGTCTGCTTTCCTACCATCTAAATAAATAAAAAATACTATAAGCTTAGTGAACTGACCACTTGAGTTTTTACAAATGTATGACCCTAATAGTACACTTCCTGCCTGAATACTAGTTAGTTTATACTGGCTCAGCAAACATTGAGACCTCTTGTTTCTCCTTTCACAGCCCCAGATTCCTGTATATGTGGCCAAATTCCCGAATCTCTGTGATGGGTGGTGAGCAGGCTGCCACTGTCCTGGCCACCATCACTAAGGATCAGAAGGCGCGTGAGGGAAAGGAGGTAACAATTCAATTAAAATATATTCTCCCATCAGCACCTGGCTTAAACTAGGTGCTGATCTACTACCAAAATCATAGACATCATGGAAGATTTTCTCTCAGCTCTGGTTGAAATGGCACTTCTACAAGGGTTTATGTGTATCATAGTTCAGTAGGGGTTCACATAATGTTTGTAATGACAAGCATATGCACTGCAGCAGTTATACTAAAACAACTTTGGAAATGACTTAGTTATTCAGGGATATATTGATATAAAATTAGAAGTTTAATGTCTTCAGGAGAGGGAAATCTTTCTCACAGTTCACAATTATACAACACAAACAAGAGCAAAAACAAAACTGTTATGATGATTCATCCAAACAGTTGAAACATCACATGGTAGTAATGATATTAGTGTTAGGTATTTTGTTATCAGTGCATTAAAGTGCCTCCAGGAGTGGTGCAACGTCTAATGCTCATGCATCTGTGCCCTGATGGCATGGGCTCAAATAGGTGAAGTAGGGGACGGTCCAGTATACAGCAGCAAAATGACTTAAAGATTAACAAAAAACTCAATAATTGGGTGATTATGAACACATTTAAAATGTTTCTAACAACTCTGTAAAATTTAAAAAGCGTGAATGTAACCAGCAGTAAAATGGAAAACAAAACCAAACCCAGCGGGTAAATTCATGAGACTGGCACGTCTCGCCATTTACTTGTTTGGCCAGAATATTAATTGGACTCGATGAGGGGTTGTCAGCTAGCCGCTTTGCCAACGTGCAGGTCCTTCTGCTGCTTCTGCTTCTGGCTGTGTTCATGGTTTGCGGTAAATGTTGGTGCCCTTAAAAAAATGCGTGGGCTCGATGTGCCTCACTTCTGAAATCGCTGACAGCGTGCACAGGATTGATTTATCATTTTCAAGCCAAGGAAACTCCACAACAAAAGAAATGGCCTTGTACTTTTTACTTTGTAATTGAAAGCTCACAGTGCCATGTCCACTTCACACAGCTCTGAGTTGCTGGGTCCCTGACGAATTTTTAGGTGGCATCCAATCTGATTGTTGAGAAAAATCACAACAGAGAGGAGAGCGAGCTAGCGGCAGAGCACAGAGGTAACGATGGCAGGCTTATCACCAGGTGAAACTTGTTTTTATTTGGCACTGGCTCCACCAGGCCAGTGGCTGACCAATCAACTGCATCAGGACATCAGGCAGCCCTTATTGTCAAACCCTGCATGTGACTGACTAAACCAATTTCATTAAGACAATCTGTCTGGCAAACCTACCACTGCTTTTGTTTTACCAACTTATTCACAGTTCACAGCAGAGCAAGAGGCTGCCATGAAGGAGCCAATAGTGCGACGGTTTGAGGAGGAAGGCAGCCCATACTACTCCAGTGCCAGGTGATTTTTTCTTTTTGTGTGTATGTGTGTCATGACATGTCGTGTCTCAGGCAATTGCATGATGAAATGTGACATTGATTCGTTCAAACACTGCAACTAGGAAGTGTTTGAATGTCTGTGTATCATAGGAGTTCAACACTGGTAGCAGGGTGAAATGGCCTTTTCTCTTAGTTAAGCTTTGGGGTGTGTGTAAGTGTGTGTGTGTGTGTGTGTTATAGAGGACCAGTTTGGAGGCTCTTATTGTAGCACCTTTGACCAATTTCACCTTGGCACAACAACGTCAATTACATGGACACATTTTTGCAATGGGAGACATTTCAAATATTAAAATATGACATTTGACAAGACTCCTTAAGTTTTTTATTGTTCACTAAAAGGTCTAAATCTCTAATGTTGTAACAGCCATAATCTCTGTGGTCCCTGTGAGTTATTAACACATTTATTATAGACATAATGTACTCTGTAAACTTTTCATCACTATTTATCACTAACCCAGGCTCGTGTAAGGACACTGAACAACTATAAACACTGGGGCTTTTGTTTCTGAAATTGGCACCAGTATCCTGTTAGCATTTGCCATGCTCACGTAAGCTAGCGGGGAATGAAACCATTACTCTCAGAATTGGTTGCAAGCCATTCATGAACTTGGATAGCCGTGTAGAAATGGTAAGAATAAGTAATAGACAGCTTGAAAGGATTTGTGTGCGATTTGGAGGGTAATGGTTTCACAACCCATTGACTTGCGCACTCATTGCTTAATAGGAGGCTGGTGCCTGTTTCTTATGGGGAAAAAAACTTTTGTGTAAAAATACTTTTGGATAATAATTTTCATTTTTCTTTCTAGGCATTTAGCTGGTGCTCTTATCCATAGCAACATAGAATAAATGCAGCAGTACAGTAGGATTAAATTCCTAGATCACCAACATTACAAGCAACCAGTAGTAAGGTGTGTGAGGCTCAGAGTCATACAGTACCTAACAATACTTTTACCAAAATACTGCTGTGACCTATAATGATCATGAAAGATAAAAGTGAAATGACAGCTAAAAAGAGCGGTAAGAAGAAAGGATTTTGTTTTTCAAACCTCAGACAAGAGTGTATTAAAGCAAGGGGGGGAGGAAGGAGGGAGGATGTGATTCAGAGATGGGAATGGAGCATTATGACACCCTATTAAAGTAATTGATAATAGCCCTGCAGCACACCAATGAATGAGGTATAATGTGTCATCTAATAATGTAACACACTTTTTCTTTTTTACAGACTGTGGGATGATGGTATTATTGATCCTGCTGATACTCGTCTGGTTTTGGGAATGAGCCTCAGCGCAGCGCTGAACGCACCAATGAAGAGGACACGTTTCGGAGTATTCAGGATGTGATGCTCCATTGGATTTTTACAGATGCAATACTTAGATTCACCCCTCAGACTTTCACACGTACTTAGAGTAGACTTGGTGTTGGGTTTGGGAAGTATCACCAGACTAGAGTAGCAAACCTCGTCCAAAACAAAGTTTAAAAAAAAATTATGAACCTAACGCACAGGGAAATGAATTCTACAACCTTAGATTCACGGTGACGAGATTAGATGTGTCTGCCGCGATCGGGGGACATTTCAACTATTAACTTGTGCCTTAGCTGTTACTTTTCCAGTGTAAATGCAACTGTACCTGTAAAACTGTCTCTTTTGGTGGATTGTGCTTTTTTCCCAGAGATTCTGTGAATGCTATTAAAATTTGGACCAGTACTGATGTCTGAGAGATGAATATGAGTTAAAAACAAGAAAGCATTTCATCAGGGGGCGCTATTTAGCTATATATGACTGCCTAAATGTTTCACGTTAATAGCTTGTTAGATAGCACATAATGGTGCTGCTCAATATTCTGTAGCTGGCCAAAAGCCAGTTTCCTGTTTTCAGTGCAATTAACTAAATATTCACACTGGTGGGTTTATTTTGCCTTCAGAGCCCGCGTGCTGTTTCCTTTTTAACTAGCAGGAGGAAATGGGATGCCATCTTTAGAGCCCACACTGCAGGTTAGGCAGACATCGAGTGCTTAACTTTACCAGCTGACCTCTCTTCCTTTCTATTAATTTGTTTTCTATCCTGCAGAACATGTTGCACCCATTGGGAACGTTGCGTATTGGTACAACCCATCAGAGTGCACTCGGGCACCCAGTTAGACTTTCCCTAAATTCACAGCACTATCCTTCAGGGGTGTTCAGAGTACAACTCTGGCCAAGGAGTAGCTGCAGCTGAACATTCACATGTTTACATTAGCGGTGAATGGTATCAAGCTAGTTTGCTAAAATGCAGACCTATAGACTTCATGGTGTATGACTTGTGTATGACAGGCTGTGGAGAACCTCGTGTTGGGAAGAGCAGAAATAACTCAGGCCACGGTGTGTGTGCCACCCACACAGACATTGTTCACCTCCCCTCTACCACCACGTTTTAAAACTGATACGCTGGTTGGTTCTGGATATGCCTTCATCTTCTTCCACCAATTGTCACAGTGGGAGGCAGCAGTGAGCAGTGCAAACCGGTTTTAAAAGTTGAATTTTTACTGAAGTAAGTACTGCGGGGAAGATGGATTCATGCCGAGATGAGGAATGCACCCTAACAGTTCAGAAAAAGCCTTAAAGCCTGTTCTAGGTGCAGTATGTATGTTTGTCAAATGAGCAAGGAAACAAACTGCAAAATTTGAGCATCCAGTTTGATGGGGTAACCAAGATGACACAATGGCCTGTATTAGTGTCTGTGGGTTGTGAAAAGACAAAACTCTTTCAGTCTTTGCAGTATTCACGCCCCCACCCTCTGGAAATCCCTCCCTGCGGAGATCTGCAATGTCGGGTCCATTGAAATGTTCAAAAAGCGTCTGAAGGCCTTTCTCTTCAGCCAGGCCTTTGGACTCAACTGCGGCCCCGTTTCTTTTTTAACTGCTTTATTGTGTGCCCACCCTTTTAGCCTAGTTGTTCTTTTTCTCATTAAGCCTAGTTTTTCTCTTCCTCTCTCTCCTTGTTAAGTGCCTTAGGTACTTTGAAAGGCACTCTTAAATTAAAGTTATTATCATTATTACTAAGTTGGCAACGGGTGGCCTAGTGCTTTCTCTGCTCAGGTGCAGAAGGCAGTTGAAGAGAAAACCACTTTGGTGATCAATAAAAGTATGAAGTATTACTCAGTAGCAGACATACAAACTGTTGTGAGGTGGCTGATGTGAGGCTTGTTCGGTTGTCAGACATAAATTCATTTGAGATTAGGTTCATTATTTCACAGTAAGTGATTGATTGAATGAAACAAAGTTCAGACTGACTGACTTGTGTGTGATTGGGCCACAAAATGTCTTTGTCTGAATAGGAAATTCAGCCTACCCACCGTTCTCAACCACTAAAGTTAAGCGATTGTTCAATTCATTCACTTTAAAGGGTTCAATAGGTAATTGTAGATGGAACAACATGATGTCATTCTGATTCAGCAGCTCGTTCTCTCCCTGACGGCTTTATTTGGACTGTTATGAGTCATGTAGAAGTCACCCAGCAGCCTGAAGTGCCTTAAGTATTCAAAAACAACCAATATTGAGAGTTGAGAGATCATTTGAGAGTTTTAGTTTATTTGTAAATCCCTTAAACACAGACACCTTTTAACAAAACAACCTTAGACCCTCAACGAGAACAAGGAAATATTCTCATGAAAACAGTGACATTGAACTCATTGAACTCTTGTCTGATGCTGATGTCCATTGAAATTTTGATTCTTTTACGTTTGCGAGTCAAATTAAATACTTGAAAGAATCAAAGCGTGATTTGTGAACGGCTCTGCCACAGAAGTAGGTGAAGTTGAGCTGGTGTCATACTGGAGAAAACTCTTTATTAATTTATGAAGAAAAAGACACACTACCCTTGACTTTCACTATCATTACTTTTAATTAAAAGAGCAAAACAAAAATGTAATGATTTTCGATGTTTTCTCCTGTTGAAATGCCGTGCCATTATCTGAACTGGTCCAATTCAAATGCTTAATAAACTCAATTTTTAAATTGGTCTGCCCACAGAAATGTTCTGTCTGCTCATCCTGGTCTAACAGTAAGTGTGTTTTGTTGATCAAATACACTGCAATGCAGACAGTGATGTAAATCCATCCAGATATACCCTCTCAGTTCTCACGAGACAGCTGAGTCCGAGTTCATGCAGCCGTGCAGGATCACATCAGATGGGCTTTTATTTTCACAACTTTTGTCCCGGGTCCTGGGAAAACAGCGGCTGCAGCCTCCGGGGGCAGATGCGTCCACTACGTCTCACTCCGCTTCAACGCCGAAATGACGAGCCTTGTGGTGCAATCTACGTCTGCACTGTCCTCTGACTGACGGGGCTCGAGGTCCAATGAGATAAGCCGACATCTTGAGATTGTCAAATCAAGGCAAAAGAGGAGGCGCTGTCCCGTCGTCGTCTGAATTACGTCATGCACAAACAGCTGGTCGTTGGCAAAATCTGAAAAAATGTAGACCAGCGTAGCGACTGGAAACTGCAACCGGGCTGTAGCCCATAACAAATATTTTGCTTTTAACGATGTGGCAACTGGAGCGTCTGGGCTTAGGATTCAGCCCCCCGCAGCTCCTCTTGCTTGTTTACACCTATCTCTGCGCTCTCGGAGGTGAGTGATTCATTCAGGGTCTGTTGCTTTGATTCAGGGGAGCTGTTCTTTGTCGGGGTGCTGAAATCCTCCCAGAAGCATAACTGCATCCCATTCTGTTCGCCTATCCAGAGCTGTTGTTTATTCTCAGCCATCATCACCAGTTTGGATTAACCTAGACTATATATTCAATTACTTGCTTGGGAAGGTTGCTACTAATTATGGCACGCGACACAGTGACAGATGCTGCTATAGGTTGTGGGTTACATTACCAAATACCGAGTGTGACCAGAAGAAATCACATCATGCTATATATGCTTTCATTGTTACCACCTTTTGTTATTTGTAGTTGTATGTCTTTGTTTTGCTTTGTAAAAAATAATGATAAAACCCCAGCTAGCGCATGTTATGTCCTGCAAAATATAAGTAGAATCATTGGACAATAGGGAAATGTTCAAGTAAAACCCTTTTATTCACTTTACTGAATGTATTCTCTAAAGACATGACAAAAGAGCTGGAGAATTTAGTGATCAACATAAAAAAAACACTTCTTGCTTAAAGAAAATTCCTTCCTGTGTGTGGCTTTTGTTTTCCATCCACCAAGATGTTTTGCAACGGTTCAAGACAGAGCCCTGAAACAAAAACCTTCATGCTCAAGTGCAGTCATGGGACAAAAATGAATCTGTACCTATAACACACTACTGGCTGTGGTCACTGAGAGGCTGCAAAGGTCGTAGGATGTTGCAGTCCCCTGACTGACTTGTTGCAGTTGCTCCATAAATCTGTACCATTGTTGTACCATTTGGTTGTATAGGGATGTAGTGGATGATAAACCCACCTAAGTTTAATTTGCCCTCCTTTATAGGCTGAGATAAATATTTCAAAAGGTTATTATTTATTATACATCAAAGTAAGTATTATCAAAGTGATGATAGTTAGATGAGAGAAGTGTCTTTTAAATAAGAAATTAATGCTTTTCTGAAACAGATTTGTTAAATGGCCAGTGTTTGCCTTCTGATGATCACCAACAGGAGGTCATAGTTTACCCACTTTTTTATTTACAGATAGATAGATAGAGTAAAATAAAGTATCTAAGAGAAAAATTGCAGCCTATACATGAAAACAGTAAAGAACAGATACAAGATACAATATATAGACAGTACACAGCACATAGACATATTGGCAGTAGAGATATACAAAGACAATTTCACCAAAAGTAGTCCCTGATGTTGCTGAGGCAGTTTGTTGAGGGCTGTGATGGCAGAGGGCACAAAGCTCCTGTCAAAACAAGCATTTTAACAGATCCAGGATGTGTATCTGCGGCCGGATGGGAGGAGGGTGAAACGTGGGTTGACGGGGTGTTCAGGGTCGTTTGCTGTAGTGAGTGTTTTATGTGTGACAGGATTGGTGTTGAGGTCTGTGAGGTTGGGAGTGGAAAGTCCACTGATCATGGAGGCTGTGTGTGTGATTTTGAGGAGGTTTACTCATGCTGCTGACAGTGAGCATGGTGAAACAGAGGATGTATGCATGGTCAGGAATGGGAGTCCATAGCAGTTTATTCATTTTGATGAAATGTATTATTATATAATAATAATAATAATAATTGTCTTACCATCATTTTTTCCCAAAATTTTTAAATCTTATAAGATAGTGTTGATAGATGATGATTTATGAAAAGAAGCGTTCACTTACACTGGTCCTAAAAAAAAAAAGGTATAGACTGCATTCATTCAAATAATAAATCTGCAGTAGAAATGGCAAAAAGCCTGAAAAAGAGCAAAATAGTGGTTAGAAAATACCTGGTGAGGGATTACTGAATTCAAAACCATGCTGTAAGAAAAGCTGTAGGCACTCTCCTTCCCTATGAAAAAATAAAATGTTATTTAGGTGTTATACCAAAAAGTATATTTAAACATTTTGTCAGTTTTGCTTTCAGCTACAGACAGGTTTGTTGACCAAACTCCAAGACGACTCTGTGACATTTAGTGGAGTTTCTATGACCAATATTTGTCACAAATATTGGTCAAAATATATTTGTCACACTATATTTGTCATAGCTGATTTGAATGTCCTAGGTAATGCTTTGGCCAGCTACAACTAAATTCCTCCAAAGTCACATACATCCACCAGCCTCCAAGCTTTTTTCTTAAATGTATTTTCAACTGGTGAAGTGGATGTGTGCAAATTCCATGACATTTCGAAAAGGTGTCATTTTCGATAAATTGTGCAGGCCTGGACGACAAAACTTTAAAACGTTACTATTTTTACTCTGGGAATCCAATAGAGAGCCATTTTTGACCAGACTTTACATTGTGGGCAGTAAGGCTTGCTAGCATAATGCAAGGTTGCTAGCTGCTTGGTTTCTAGATTGTTACTAAGGGTTGTGCTGTTTGCTCCATTGCCCCAAGAATCTCATTTTTGTCAATCAATGTCAAGTCAACTGCAATATACAATATACAATACAAACCACAAGATTAAATTATATCATAAATCATTTGTACACAAATAATAAATTGTGACACAAGCATTTAGATAGCGTCAAACTCATGCAGGATCGGTAACATTACCATTACACAATTTATATTATCAAATATTAGTAATATTGATCTTGTGTTTTAACAGTGGGGGCAATCTGTCCAGGTCCAAAACAATCCTCTGTGTTTCTTTCTAATCAGATTATGGTGTTACATGGTGTTATTGCATTTTTGACAATGGGTTTTTGAAATGGTTTCATAAACCAGAGTAAATTTCTCAATCCATAGAGTACCATGCAATCCTTCAACTGAAGTGAAAACTTGAAAATCATCGAAGTTTGGAGTTATAAACTCCAGCAGTGTTAGTGCCATACTTTACCCATTGAGTTATACAGGGCCTCAACAAACTAGTGTAATCCGTGACATGTAATCAGATTCTCCTCAGCCCTCGTCACAGGTTTCCACATAAACCCATATATGAAAGGGTAAGGAACAACACTTATATGAAGAAGGCTCAAATATAAAGCAGAAAGTGGACCAGAGCAGGGCTAGGATGAGAGTGAAATAATAGCTGGGAGCTTTATATAGGATTAGGCTTTAGCACTTGACAGCAAGATTACTTCATTCTTCTGAGTTTCTGCTTCCCTGTTCTTCGCCTTTGTATTCAAGGTTACTGTCATAGGTGAGAGCCACTGTAAGCTCTGAGATGCGGTAATAGCGTGGGCGAGAGGAGCAGAGCAGAGCCATATTTCTCTTTTACTAAAACACACACTAGAACACATTGTGCATTCAAGAAACACTTTCCACTACACATTCACGCCTTGATGCTCCGTCTCTCTGGAGGGTCACTTGGTTTTCCTCTACCCTGTGTCATCATCACAGCAAATAGAAGCAGAACCTATGCCAAAAATACTGTTGAAAATGAAAGTATTAGCACAATGGCTCAGTTAGGTGTTCGTGTTGGTACTCTTAAATGCACATACTGTTAGAACCTGGATTGCATCCTTCAAAATGGCACTGTGCATTTTTTTTCTACTGTTGCACATATTGGAAGGGTGAGATAAATTACCCCCCCAAAAGAAAGCAGTGAATTACATCGCTGCAGGTATCCCCGGTACAGAGGATATTAAGGGTTGACATGCATGAACACAAATGGAGGTGTGCATGGTAAAAATGGAAAACAGTCTCCTCCAATGAAATAGCAAGGTCTCTCTCATGGCTCCCATGAAATATACAACCTCCCACATCCTGCTCTTTTTTTTCCTCTTTTCCTTTTGTTATGTTTCTGTTTATGATAACCGTTACCTTGGAGAGATGTGCCAGTAATTAACTGACTCAGATAATTTCTCCCAGCTTTTGCCCTCCCGCTGGGTGTGCTCAGTGTCGGGCTAGCTCATGTCGGTAATATGGCAGATTACACCTGCTTTTATGCAGAGCCTTTGGTGGATGTAATCCAAGGATTCGACATAATGCAGGATGCGAGTGAGCCTGCATACATCTCCCTCAGCTGCTTAAAAAGAACTTAAAACTCTGTGATCACACATTTAGATGATCAGGCTCATTCAAAAACAGTTTAACAGTTTTTTGTCTTGCCTCTGTTCTGTTCACAAAAATGATAATAATGCCAAATGTAAAAATGTTGGTACCTGAAATCGTCAGTATTTCCAATGCGCAGGTGATTAGCTGCAAAACAGGTTTTAAGATCATTAATAACTTTAATAGTAAGTCATAATATGTTTCATTTTCATATTAATCACTGTTGATCAAGTGTAGGTGCGTTTGATCAACATCTGATTTTGGAATGAAACTCTTCATACAGCATATCCACACATAGTCAGCAATTTGTTCTTCTGGTTCTATTCCCTAGATTGCCTTTTTGTGACTGATTATTTCACCCGTACGCCTCGTAAGCTGAATGCTTTCAACTCCTTCGCCAGTGTGGAGCTCTTTCACTTCAATGTGCCTGATGACACCATGATGGCCGTATGGAACCTCATCACCTTCAAGGAGCAAGGGGGCACTTTTGGAGACAGTTGCCCAGACCGCAATGTGACTGTGTAAGACTGTGTCTTGTGATTCTGTCAAAACAAAACACCCAGGATGTTGTTATTGTTGAGGAGGCTAAAGGTGTTTAAACGTGGACTGTCACAGCCAAGAAAAGAAAGCCTTTCTTATAAAGTAACTGTCTCTCTCTCAGTCAAGTATGAAATGATAGTAGCAAGGGCCAGACTGGAGGTCTGCCTTTGCGAAAGAAGGTGAAGTAGCTGGCTAAATCTGTGCATTGTCAGCTATTATTGGCAGCCTCACCATATGGAGGAAGTGCTGTTGGATGCATTAGCTGTATTCTGCTTTTTATTTTGCTTGTCTTTTTTTTTTTTTTATCACATCGGCAAGTAATGTTTGTCATGAGGACACATATGTAGCCGGTAATACAGGACTGACTCTTTGGTGTGCCTCTGTGATGTTGTGATTGATGTCAAAATCAAATCAAATCACATTTATTTGTACAGCCCATAATAACGGTTACAGTCTCAAAGGGCTTCACAATGCCCAAAGTGTCAAAGCAATAAATGGTGGTACACGACCCCCCAACCTTGGACCCTCAGAGGCCAAGGAAAAACACCCTTTCAGGAAAAGAGTGTGTGGCCAGTGTGGCCATAATTATCACATTCACATGTGTAGGAATGGATATTATTAATATTTTACAGAGGATGTATCTATTTCAGTACCTATTTCAAAATAAATGATCCCATCTCTGCTACTACTGCCGGAAATTCTTGGTTAAAATCTTGGTCAGATTTCTGTTGTGTTCAGCAGATACCTCAGTTGTTTCAAAAGTATTAGTATTAGTATTATTAGTATTAGGCTCCACTAACAACGATTTGATTTTGGCTTTTGACTTTGTGATTCATAGGTACTTCAGGTCTGGGGCGCCTCCTGTGATCAACCCCCTCTACACCCACTTCCCTCGGGATACAATTGTCCCAGGGTCCTTTGCTGTTACTCTGACCTGGACTCTTCCAAACCGTACCACAGGAGCATTCAATGTGACCAGCCCACTCCCTGGAGACTGGTTCCTGGCAGCACATTTACCCAAGGATGAAGGGAAGATCTCAGTCAAGGTGAAATTGATCAATTTCAATCAAATCAATCAAACAGTGTCACCAGTACTGTGACGTCTTTTTCCTTGGATTTTCTGTTGATGAAGTTTGAGTTTCTGTAGGTGGCGCTCTTTTCTTTGTCTGTTCAGTATTGGTTATCGCTGCTCATGCGAAATACACAGTTCTTCTATTTAGTTGAAACAAACTGCTGCCTGAAATGTAAAACGCATCACTTTCTGTGCAGCAGAGGGAAAAGACCCACTAGGTGTTTAGAACAACAATTACAGCAAATATGAACGCTGTCATGAACTGGGTATCGGCTGAATCACTATTGTGGCAGAGATGGAGGGTAGCAAAACGGAAATGTATTTATATGAAAATGTCCCAGATTATTACTTTGATAAGATGTTTAAAATTGTTTAAATGTTTCTTTCATGGTCACCTCCCCTTCAGTTGATCAAAGCAATACACTGAAAATGATTTAAGTATTGATTGGTACTAGTATTCCAGTCTGTGTTGCAGAGCTTAAAGAAGCAGAACGGCATCTGAGTATTTTCTTCATCTCATTATGTTCTCCTGGCCACATGAACACCTGCTGATCGCTATTTCAGGCAGTTTATTTGCACTTCCTTTGTGGCTTCCACTAATTGCAAAACAATTGAAAAGTACATCTGAAATACAGTACAATCTAAAATAACATCAAAAGTTGCCATCAACATTATGTGTACAAATGTTCACATTTGGGGCATTGGGATTTAACAGTTATGGCTAACATGGTTCCAAGCATCCAATGGCACACGAGCTGGAAATAGAAACATCTCTGAGTTCTGCGTCCTGAAGCAATTTCCTAGCAGCCAAGACTCTAATCTGTGAAGATTTCGGTTCAAAAAGTAAACATGGGTGGGAGTAATGCAAGTTGAACAGTGGGAGTGCACATTGCATTGCTAACAATGGCAGCAATTGACTGCACAGTAGGTAAGGAGCTGGCAACAAAAAAGAAAGAAGCATGGATGAATAGTAATTGTATTCAAACAAATTTGACTTGATGGGATATTATGCCTCTTAGTGAGCAAGCCGCTGTACCGTCCAATATTTACAGGAAGATTGGAGAAAGATTAGTCTACGTATTTGTTTTAGGCATTATTTTTGGTGAATTGTTTGACCTGTATTATCTCTTTGGAGTGCCGTAGTGTTAAGTACATTGTTTCTCATAATTTACAAGATTTTTCATCTCATCAGGACTCATTTCCTTTGAAAGTAATTCTGTCCAGACACTTTTTCCCTCATTTTGTTATTGAACCAGGTGCGTCGACTCCTGGTGGAGGCGAGGAAAACTATCCCCTCTTGTATCGCAGTAGAGGCGACACTGGTGAATGTTCACTGACTGAACTCTCTGAGGCCATAGTAATAATTAGCAAGGAGTTGTGGCTATAATGAAAAACAGAGATCAATCACGATTCATAAGGGTTAACTAATTTAATGACTAAAAGCTGTTCATTTTTCTCTCTCTTATCCATTACTTTGAAAAGACCTTTTATTTTATTTAATTTATTTATTCAGTTAAATGTTCAATGTTTTTTTGAACAGGCCTAATGCATTCCAGAGTTTCACCTGCCATTGAATACGTGTGGTGGGTCCTCCCGCCTTACGCAGCTGTCAACCCCCTAAAAGAATTTCATTAGTCTGGGTTTCAAAGGAGAGTTTTAGTGTCCCATGGTCTAAATACTGTTTCAGAGGCTTTTCCACTCTACCAGCAGTACAATTCTGGGGAAAAGGCTGACTAGTTGTAATTTTTTGGCACGGAAAGGGTCAAATTTAAAGCTTTTGAATATCAGCAAAAAATATCGGCTATCAGTGGCTTCAAAAACTGACATCGGTCGAAGCCTAATTGAAACACAACATGCTCTACAAGGTCCAGCTGACAGGATGTAATAGATCAAAGGGTCACCCTGGCACCTCCCGTTCTAATGACATGCCACAGTAATCGCGGCGGGAGCAGGAGGGGCCAGTCGACGGGAATGAAGGACCTCATTTGGCATTCACACCTGTCCTTTTGATTTGGGTGCCAAGGCCCCTTTCATTGTAAAATAAACATGCCGGTGGAACGTGCACAGAGACAATGCACAGCCTCACGGTTCAAAGTCTTTCCGCCTGGCTTTCTCATCTCACAGTATAATGCACATCAAGCATTACTGGCTGGGAACAACAGGACTGAAATGCTGGATGTGTGTTACGCTGTGGGACGAGCAGGGAGTAAAGAGTGATGTTAATCCAGGAGGCTGATAAGCGTTCTGCTTTGTGGACGTTTCTCCCGGTCTGAATAATATCTGATCTATATATATCTATGTCTTTACCTCGGGGGAATCATTGGTGGGTTAACCGTTGGTGTATCATCTTTACATTGTTCTCTCATCCTATTAGGGTCTATATGAAGAGTGCCAGTATCTATTCCAACCTCAGCTTATTGTCCAGAGGCTTATTGGGATTTCTGTCCTCTATCCTGGATACTTTATCAACCAGATGATCCCCGTCCACAACAGATCTGCACTTTATAAGTAAGTCTTCTTATTATATGGGGTGAACATGTCATGGATATGTAACCTAAGTTTGTCTGTCTTCTGAATAACTTATAACAGAAAAAAGAAAGCTTTTCCACCCAATCTATTTCCCCAATCCACCTCCTTGATGGCAATTTACCCTTTGATTTTCTTGCACATGTAGCTTTCCTTTTCATTTTAAAAAGATGCAATTTCCAAGTCAATCCTTATCGCCTGTGCACCTTTATTAACTCCCCCCCCCCC
>CABFOQ010054927.1:0-14196 GCA_900660455.1 Gephyroberyx darwinii | reverse complement strand
CCTCTAAAAGTCACCTCGCTCTTAGCGATATGAACTTTTCCTTTTCAAGGTTCAAATGAATTGTTTGAATTGCTGAAATGAATTGCTGCATTTATTAGATTTCGAAATGGCCAAAAAAGAAGTTGAACCACGATCAATTAAGATGATTGAAAACCTTAATCTCTAGCATCTACGGCAAATACGTGATGTTCTTTTCTGAGAATTTTATCTAAACTATTAAGCAGGTTGAGGAGTCTTTAATATGTTTAATAAACATCAATTTGAAAATATATATATATAGAATACTGTTATGCTATATATGTAAGTAATGGTATTATTATTTACCAAGTGTGTGTGTGTGTGTGTGTGTGTGTTTGTGTGTGTGTGTATGGGCATGCACGGCCATGCAGAGTGTTCATCCCCAATTATGTTTCGAAAGTGAAGGTTCAGCTGGTAAACTGCAGCACCAGGAACAAGAGTAGTGACAGTTGTCCTGTGGTGTTGAAGATAAGAGCTCGGGCGCCGCCGGTGCATAACTCAAGTGCCCTCGACTGCAGGGAGTGGAACCCTTGTGAATTAGACACACTTGTACCTGCCTGGGAACAATGGTACTACATTCTGGTGGAGAGATACCTGAGTAACTCCGACGTCTACTTTCGCATCGGGGTGCAGGTCAAAGGTGAGTGACTTTCACAGGGAAAATGTGCTTGATAAGTATCAGGATATTCTGATTCCTCGTGCTCAAGGAATTTAGTTTCTGGCTCGTTGGAGGTGGATGATAATTTCAATTGCAATGGACCTCAATTCCTTTTTTCCTCCTTCATGTAAAGCTGCAACATGCATTTTTTCACATTAAATAACAATAAATACATAGGATATATTAAACATTTCCAGTCTAAGTCTGTGCCTAAACCCCACCGTTTGCCTGAAATTAGCTTTTAAAAGATGTTTTGGACGTTTTTGGGCATATACCATTTGATGTTGGTGCGGCAAGCAGTGAGGTGGGTTGCAGCTATTAAAGTGAGGCTAATGGCCACCCCGCAGGAAGTCATAGCAACAACAACAATAACAATAACAGAAAGCAGTAAAAAGAGAAAGTAGAGTGAAGCTAAATGTGCAGCAGACAAGGCCCGTTCGAAAACACTTTTCGGCATTGTTTTTCCACTCTGGCGCCATCTGAAGGAGACGAAAGGGCTGAGAAGCAACGTAGAGCTAGTTTGTATAATGCTAGCCATAGCAAGCTAGCTATGCTTAAGAGTTCATCAGACAGCTCATCAAGATGAGTGACACGTGTTGGGGTGTGAACTTGCCCAACTGAGGGCAGGAATTGCAAAACACTTCACTCCTTCAAGGTAAAACGTTACATATTGTAGCTTTAAGACAAATATAAAATATGTTATTGTATATAGTATGGAACAGGGAACACTGAGTTACAGAGAAGAAGAAGAAGAAGAAGAAGACGAAGAAGAAGAAGAAGAAGAAATGTCACTCCTCCTCTGGTAACCTTATCCTATAAAGACTGTAGAGAATCAGAGACTGCATCATCGTACTAACACATAATGGTGGCTTGACCTTTGCCTTGTCACCACGTCCTTGAGTCCAGAGCACTGGCGCCCCAATTTGCTTTTCAGGTCTTGATTAGTTCAATACATACACAATCTCAACAGTATAGTGTAGTAATATGTATATTTTACATGAGAATTTTAACATCAAAACCATACTGAAACCCAAACTCCATCTCATCATATCATGGTTTCTTTTTAAATTTAATTTCCCATTAGTGTATTTTGTAACCAATTTTGACAATTAAAATGAAGTGAAAATGTTGTCACTTTTTTTTCACACAATCAAATGCACGCTGAACTGAACACGTGTTAGAGGTAGTAGGATTTTCTCTCTATCGTTGTCAAATTAATTGTGATGATGTTTATCTCTACACTCTGTGAGCTGTTTGCTTTGTGCATAGTTCATTATTTTCTGTTCCTGCTGTTTTGATGTATAAATTAGGACTACACCGGAGTGGTGGGGGTTTTTTTTGTGGGGGAATGAAACCTGGAAACTGACTGGACCAAATTGGACCAAATGAAAGCTCAAAGCAGATTTCTGTAAGATACAATATCCAATATCCATGAATTATACACCCAAAATATCAAAGATTGTGGCAAAGATTTCAATTTGCACAATTTGCTCTCTCAGAGGATAACTGTTTCTCTTATATTATTTCCCTATCAAAATAAAAGTTAAATAAAAAACAAAAAACTGCATATGTGCCATGCAGAAATACACGTTGATATTTTGTACATATCATGTTTTAATGAGAGATGGAGAAGGGAGGCGGACACAGGAGGATCGTCAAGTGCCTTGTTCAAGAAAAAACTGGAGCCTTAACTGAGACAATTCATGTGTGTTTGCTAAGCGGCCAGTGGTACCAGACTTGAGTGCTACATGCTGTTTTTGAGTTGTGGGGAGCTGAGATATTCTTTATGCTCACTCCACAGGGATGGCTCACAAATCTGTGGGAAGTCCAATTCCATGCAGCGATCCCCCCCCTTTCCTCGACACTGTACTGTGCACTTTATCACCATGGCAACACAGACACTAATTATTCACACTCTCTTCCCCCCTGCCTGCTAGCCATACTTCACTTGACCTTTTGTGGATTTTCTCTTAAATTGAAGAATACCTTAAATTCAGGGATAGGCTGTCAGCTGGAGTCCTCTCACATTCTCATGGTTTCTAGCTGTTTCTTTTGTTATCGTTGTAATTCTCTGGCCCAGAAATGTCCAATTCAGTCCAATTTACAGACATAATGGCCACATCCCGGACAGAGCGTGGTGAAACTAAGTGGAACTTGATCATTGTTTATACTATTTTCTCTGCGGGTATTTTGCTCGTAATAAATCATTAAACTTTGAAGAGACATATCGGTGGAGGCAATAGTTCATTCTATTTATAGGTGAATACATTCTTCACATTGGTCTTTATATTATGAGTATTATGAAGTAACACATTTACACAGCCCCTTCCACCCCTCCTCACCCATCCACCCACTCACCCATACACATACACATACATGTTCACCCACACCCACACATTTTGATTTATACCAATTTATTTGTTTCAACTAGACTATTTGTTGAGGGAAACAGTGTGTTCAGTGTGTTAGTATTTTTAGGGGTGCTTCAGCTGCTTTCCCAAATGTTCATCAAAATGCTTTCAGAGACAAGACTATGCAAACGAGGCTGAGCTGGAAAAGCCTTTGAAATCCTTCCCCTGGGGGATTGGTGGTATTTGATGGTGCTTTGCCAGTCAATGGCCATTTTGCTGGTTTGTGTTTGTGTTGAGTGAAAGCATACTGTTTGTAATTACTGTGAATCTTTGTCTCATTAAAAGCAATGTAGAGCCCTGAGCATTGCTGTTGACTTTATGAAGACCAGCTGAAGGGGCTTACTTAGCATAGTGATGCAAGCAAAATAACTGACTCAATACATTGGACTAGATGTTGCAAGGTGCATTTCAATCATGAGAGGCTAGGTTTACAATTATGAACATTTATTGACAAGCAAGAGAAATGTGCATGAGCAGAAGTTTGGCGTAGACTCCAGGTGGTATCCAGCAATAGGGTGAAGCTCCCGGGGACAGGAAGGAGACAGGAGAATCCCCCGGGCTGAAGATCTAACCCTCCTGGATATCAGATGGAGCCGTGATGATGGTGGTGGTCGGGGAGGAGGTGGTGCGTCAATCCGGTGCGAATTAGGCAGCTGAAATGACAGAAACATGGAAGCAACTGAGGGGTTACAAATAGAAGTATATGGTTAGTTGGATTGGATGCTGGCGAGGGAGGAAGGGGCGGAGAAAGGTGCGTGGGTTACAGTGAATGGATGATGCAAAAGTGAGGGCGTGCTTGACCTGCTGACGTGACGAGGGGGCGGGGAGTAGCCTTCCTGATTGAACTTACTCATAAGCTTCATTTTAAAAACATTTTGCATCAAACCTGTGGCAATGCCCCAATTTCTTTAGTTCTTTTACAAGCATCAATTTGATTGCAATCATTTTGTAAATTTGATATCTTCCCCCTCTAGATTGCTCCAAATCCAATCTGTCGAAGGACCAAGCATCATCCAGCTCATCGTTGAACATGCCCCAGTCTTTTGGAACAGCAATGGGTTTCTCCTTGTCTGAGACACTCTCGGTGGCTCACCTGCCCAGCCTACTGCAGAACGCCAGTCACCTGCACACCTCGGAGGAAAGCATCATTTACCTCGCCCCCACTGTTGATGCTAACAAGTGCTGGCCCATCCGTCCAACACTGCGCAATGAACTGGACACATTTTCTGTGCACTTCTACGTCTTCTTCGGTCCCAATATATCCATTCCACCTGACAGGGCTGCTGTGTTTGCAATCAACCTAATGCCAGTATTAGACAGCGGAGGGGTCCTCAACATGGAGCTCAAACTCAACATGGTGAGTTCCACAACTGACACTGACATCATTTCTTTAGAGAAGCTGTGATTCATTGCTTGAGAGTTTGTGTTTTGATGTGTTGATGAAGTTTGAGAAATTTCTAGACATTCCTAATACAGAAATGTAATGTAACAATCCTGGTAGAAAAGAAAACATCTACCAAGGGGTCTTGGAAGAGATGTTTTGGTTCAAGGTCTTGGACAGGGCTGTATTACCCCCCTCCACCCACTACAGTTGAGCACTGTACAAGACACTAAATAGGTAAAAGCTAACCTAAGGAAAATCCCCATCTAACAAGGAGGGTTATTGGGCTTATAAGGTGTCTGGCTGAGATAGACTGCTAAATATGGAAGCTGGTACAGTCATGGTAATTCCTGTGGGAGTTACAAATGTACAGGATGAGGCAGACACCAGTGTTTGGCTTGCAACTCTAGTTCAGAAGGAACAAAATGCAGCAGACAAGAGTTTGATAGGACTTTGGCTGTCCTTCAGACATTAATAGCATTGGGAATGCTCCTACATGTGGCTCTGCAGGGCTAAAGGGTGCCAGGAACATAGTAACTAGAGAGTTATATGGCTGGCAGATGGGATTTTACACATTTTACTCCTAATAGAAAGCGGGCCAGTTTGTGATTAAATAACTAGAGGAGAGAGAGCATAAAAGCATAGCATCAATTTTTGAATGTTCAGTTTAAAAGAATTCATACAATTTGTTGTCAATTTTTAGCATGTGATGTTAATTGACTGAATGTTTGATTGGTTGGTTTATTGATTGATTGATTGAGTTGGGGATTGATTGGTTGGTTGGTTGGTTGGTTCATAAACATAATGGGGGAATTCTCTGTAGCATAAAGCATGAAAATGTAAAAAGACAATACGCTATAATTAATCCATCTTACTATATTTTTCTATGGACACTTTCTCCCCCCTTTACGTCACTTACTGACAGAAACCAGTCAACCACTAACAGTGAGGCACTCTTTGGCAAAATTACAAGGCTTAAGGAGACAATAGCTGGAGCTGCTTCTCTGCTGTGCATCAGTCTTTGTGAGAGATTGTGAAAAGATTTGAATGAATGCGTATAGCTTTTATTCCACTGATAGTTCACCGGCACCGGATTGCTTTAATTACTTTGTAAAGTTTTGTTCAGCAGGGCCAATGCGGAGAATATCTTGTAAGTGCTGTGATCAATGCTTATGCTGTTGGCTGCGATATATGTTACTGTGGTTATATGACAGCTCCGCACCATCCCTTTAAAGCGTTGTCTGTAAAACAGTGGGTGTTTAAATTGAACAGAAAATGTTGCACTGGTATGTCGTTGAAGTGAAAACAAGCAGAGTGTTAGTTACAAGCTTGGAGTGTGTGGGTGAATAATGCAATATTGTTTTTCTAGCTGATTTTGTTACATACACTTGTTTTCATTTGTTGTTATGGTTAAAGCAACACAAAGGGGATGGCAGTCTTTCAATCCAAACACTCATAGAAGCCCAATTCAGATATTATACGAATGATACGAAAACCACCAAATGAACACCATAGCAGACATCCGGCCACACCGTCATAAATCTACAGAGTCATTTGTACTACACAGCACTTTGCTCCTTCTGCTGCCTGAGACATGATCCTTACCGCTTGTTTCAAAATCTGTCCACGAATGCCCAACTCGCCTAGCAATACAGATACGGACTTTGCCACGATTCCTCGACAACAAACTTTCACTGGCTGTACCCGCGCCCTCCAACCTCGCTGTTCTGCCTCCCCTGACATCTCTGCATATCTAAATTTCTTCCGCCCGTCTGCCTTGTCAACATCTGCTGGCTCTCAAAACACTTTGAACACTTTAAATCACAGAAAGATTTAAATGGAAAAGGCACTCCAAATAACCGCACTGAAAAATAGACATACAAGAGTCAGTTGCTTTTAAAGTACAGGGCACAAAAAAACTGCAATGGGTCAGACCTTAGCAGGCCATACGTAATGGAGCATTCTAGAAAAAGCGCACAAAAAAGACGATTCCTGGGCAAAACCAGAAAATCTATTCCTAGAAGCTTATCCCCCCTAGTGACAAGCTTAGAAAAACCCAAATGCTCTCAGCAGCAGCAACATTAGTAGGCTAACAAGGTGAGAAGCTTGCCAAACCACCTTGTTTTGTCATTCAATAGGACAGATTGGACAGTTTGTGCAATATTAAGCTCATCCTGCAATTTGTGCCCAGTTTCATAGCAACTTCCAATTTAACAAATTCATTTTATTTGAATTAGTTTGGGCATCGGGCTCTGCGTGACCAGTGTATGGTGCAATCCATGCTGCTAGACAAGCCAGCTCCAATGTTCTTCGTCGGTTGCCGTCATGTCCCGTCTTGCACATGTTATTAGCAGAACCCATGGGAAATTAGCTGAAGAGGTAGTTACATGAGTACAGAGCTAGTGCAGATGCTGTACAGTCCCACAGTGCCTAACCACGTGTGCAGCATCAACTGACTACAGTCGTGAAGAATCAAGATAACCATCATTCACAATGTCTTGTCAAGAAGAATAGATCCACTCTGCTGTATTGCTCTACGCTCCTGTATTGTAGGTTAGCTGTCTTTCAGTATCATAACATTGTAGCAAAAATGCATCTTTTGAGCGTTGCTTAATAAACTTAATGAATTTCACACCAAAACTGCTTTGCTAGCTCAATCTAGTTGTAACTAAAGTAGTCACCGTCAAAATTCCTTTTTTTTTGCCAGGCATGGATTAGCCACTACAGATGCAAAGCTTACACACATTAGTGAGACTGTAACACTGGGCGAGCGAGCATCACTCAATATGAGGTGAGAGAGCAGTGTTTCCCATAAAATGTATCATTTCAATCAGTGATCGGATCGGAGATCGACAGATCACACTGTTAAATTAGTTAGAGAAAGATCGACTCTCATCAGCATCGGCACTGCCAAATGAAATGTGGGAGCAGGCGAGGCAGGCACACGAGGGGGGGGTATGCAGTAGGAGGAGACAGCCAATCAGATGATCATCTTGTCTTGTTGAATACAAGGAACGGTTGTGGGAGTCGTGTGAAAATTGGTCAAAATAATTGAACTGTTTCTTACCTTTATCTTAATTAAATATTACTCAATACAACAAAGAAAACTAAAAATACACAATTATTTTCTCAAACCATTTTGATAGTGTAGTGGTATATCAGGGTTAAGAGTCTGATGGGAAGCAAATTATTATTGGGCTTCGGCATTTTTGTGATTAGAGCATCTTTTCTGTCTGGGTGTAGTTATGCAAAATTGCTTTGAAGAGATACCACCTGAACAGTTTTCTACAGTAATTTGCTCCAGTCAGTAACCTTGAACACTGCAGTGCCAGGCTATGAGTTCATTGTTGTGAGATAGTGCTCCTGATTAAATTACACCTATGTCAGTCACACTGCATGCACCCTAACTAACAGCTGCATAATGGGACAGGTTTATAAATAATAATGATAATAAACATGATTAATATAGCAATTTTCAAAACGGTGTTACAAAGTGATTTACAAGCAATAGCACAATGAATAAAAAACACCAAGAATAACAATAAAAATGCCAGGCATGAATTAGAAATGGGGCCCAGAAGTATAACACAGGCAAATAGCAATAAAATAGAAAGGAATCATATAACATAAATGGCAATCGAAGTCTGACTTTCCAAAGCCTAGGGGCCTACGCAGCGAAGGCTCAAGGACTGGAATGGTCATCATCCTGCCTGAGGATCTCAGACTGCACTCAGCCTAAAAAAGGGTGAAAAGACCTGAGCTATAGCTGGAGGCCAGACGTAGCTGAGCTTTAAAAGTAATCAGTAAATTCTTAAATTCAGTCCTAAACAGGCAACCAGTGAGGAGAAGCTAAACTAGGAGTTATATGACTGAGCACTTATGGTGTATATATGAACGCTTCAGATAACAGATTTGACAAGGAAAGCTAGCTAATTAGAGCTGAGATGCAAGAGAAACAGAAGCAAAAACAGTAATAAATATACTGCTTTGTCATTTGCTCTTTGGCTTGGGAACGATGTTTATTAACCTTTGTAGCTTAAATTGAAAATGCAGTTGAAAATGCAGGTAGTCTAGGTTGGTGTATTGAAATTCCAATGGCGGGGATTTTTTGTTCCAAGGCAGCCAGAAATGTCAGCACTTGATGAAGTAATTGTTGAGTCATTGGTATTGATCAATAACCCAATCAACCCGCTGCAGATATATTATGGTGGGGCAATACAAATCTTACTAGTTGCTGCTTTAATAATCCCTATCACAGGCATGAAAACTGAATTCCCCTCTGGATACAGAGAACCTGCATGTAATGTATTGTATCTTGTAAATGGTGTGCAAACGCGAGCTGTGGTCTCACAAAGACTTCTCTGTTGCTGAGTGGCAGCCTGCTTGCTTTCAAGTTTAGCCGGTTGATTGGATACATTTCACTATTTCTGTAGACACTCAAAAGCTCTACTGCACTTTCTCCTTGTGTACACTGAGATAGGGACACTGACAAAAAGAAGAGGTATTTCTGGAAGCTCTCTGAATGTATGAACAGTCAAGTTTGGTGCCTGAGCTCACGCTGACGCTCACAGTGCCAATTTGTGAACACACCCAGTATTTCTTGCCCTCCCCGCGTTTACCCCTGTATTGCTTTTACTGCTACACCAGATTGATCCACACCGGCCTGATTTCACCACTGTGCGGTATCAGCCACATTGCAGAAGCATATGTCAGTTCCCCGCATTTGAACAATTCTCCAGGTTTTCTTATGCATGAGACTTGTTAATTAATAATTCATGCTCTAGGGAGATGAATTGCCAACATCTTCATTTAGCTGCCTCAGTCAGACAGAGGGAAAGTGATTTCAATTGATTTGTTAAAAGCTGGCTATGTCACAGCTAAAGGGAAATGAGACCTCGGGAAATCCTGAACAGTGTCAGAACCAACATGGTGTCACCAGATGGATGATGGATGATGATGGCTGGATGGATAAATGATGTCTGTGTGGTTTGTTTGTGTTTCATCCTGCAGTCTACAGTTAAAAGAGCTAATGTCACAGTGTTCGGCTGCCTGAACCATGGGATGCCTCTTTTCCTGCGAGAGAATTCTTCACTGAAATGTGAATCAGGTATGTCAGTCTTATCGTTGAAAATACAGCCACACACCTGTAACCTGCTATTTGGAAATAAAATGGGGATTTTACAATTTTACCAGGTCTGTTGAAACGTTGATATTAATTATTTAATATTGTTTCATGTGACAGAGATAACACCCGCCCCCCTTTTCTTTCCTCTCTTTCAGAATCGGTTGCCGGCTTTCTCCTCTCTGTAAATGCCTCCTCCAATATCACCAAACTGAGGATACCTTACCCACAAACGGGCACCTGGTACCTCAGTCTGCGCTCTCTTTGTGGCACTGAACACGGGTGAGAGCGACAATAACAAAATAGATTTTCCTAATGCTTATATTCTGCTTCTCTGGATAACTTTGTTCCAAAACTCAAATCATCATCAAGTGCTGAAATCATGTCCATCATTTTAAAATTCAAATTCAATTCAAATGGCGCAGTCTCCCTCATTCAGTTTACATCCATTCCCATCTGTTACCCCATAGATTCATTTGGAATTGGCATTTGGAAGTGTATAGAAGTTGTAGGGTTTGTTGGCACATTCATGGCATGTTTTTTTATGGTATTTTCAAAAATGATTGAAGTGTGTGTTGTTCTGTAGCGGGACTGGCGGGATGAGGTCTTAAATATTAGCTATTCAGCAGATTGAAATGTGTGGAAAGCGTGAATAGAATACAATTAAGCAGATCTTTCTCAGCCAATCGGGAGTTTTAATCGAATCTGAATAACAGATGGTGTGGGACATGGACTCATCCTCACACGAGAGCATTGCTGAGATATGAAAACATGGTAAACGTTCACATTTCTATCCGTTTGATTTCCACCCACTTACACATGCTAAATTAATCAAATCTTGTTAGTGATGAAAGAGAACAAAATGTGGTCTTCCAGATTACAATTAAAATGATTGATACAACTTTTTTTTTAAAAACAAAAAAAAAACTGAGCAGCTGTATCACTAAATGGATGGGGTCTGAGAAAAGCAAAGAAACACACATCTGTTACCTGTTTTTGTGGTTGGTTGTAGGAGCTAGCAATTAAAAAAGTGAGCATGTAGCCCAAATGTTCCAGATTTGCTTGCATCCAAGTAATGTCAGGGACAAAACAAGAACCGATTCTGTACAGCCCCATGGTGCATTTGTGGGTTTGCATGCTACAGCTAGCTACCTAAAAACAATTTCAAACTACATTGTGCAAAGTGTACACATGCAAGCCATAATCCAAATTAGACAGGGTTGTGGACTGTTCTACCTTTTGGTTGATGCATTTCCAATAACAGGATGTTGACATGAGTAGTCAAAGATGAAGTAGACAGGGCACTTTCTGAATACAACAAGAGGATTGTGGGAGTTGTGTGAACATTTGCCGCTATGTGTGAAGATTTGTAGTCAAGACATGTCATGATGTAGACACGGCTCAAAACAGTGCAGACATGTTTTTTTGAAAATGATTTTCCTAAGTGCAGCATATTGGGATGGAGTTTGATATTATAACGCACATGTGAAGTGTCTGATGTCTGCCCTGAACTGGCCTCTTGATCCCCATAGTACCGTTATGACAGCTGGGGGGGGAGGGGGATTTAAAAATAAAAGGTCTAGCTTGATTCCAGAGTCTGCCAGTTAAAATCCATATGGAAGTGATACAGCAAGCGGGGAGAGCATGTGTTCCAAGTGCTGTGCCAACTTCTGAATTGCAGCATTAAAAAGGTGCCTAAATGCTCCAGTGATGCAGCACTACATTTCTTCCTTCCTTGTTTCCATCCGCTGTTCTGCCAATCTGTGGCTTTCTTAGATTTGAGGCGTGCACCAATGTTACAGCGGAGGTGTACATGCGTTCATACCTGACTCCATGCATCAATGACTGTGGGACATACGGCCAATGCAAACTTCTGCGCACCAACAACTACCTTTATGCAGCATGTGAATGCAAAGCAGGTAACTAAATACTTTCATAAATAATATGTATGTGCAACATGCTGTCCACTTTATTTTCTAAACACAAAGCACCTGTTTATTGTACTTGGGGGAGCCATTTATTATGAAACATACCACAGGTTGGGTGGTGTAAGTGGTAAAATAATTATATTAATATGGTGTATTCTCAATGGTACTTATTAATTAGTAATCTTAGTCAGTAATTAGTAAACAGTAAAAGCATGACCATGAATTAGTGATCTTAATTAGTAAGTCATTGCAGCAGCAAAGACTTACTAATTTATTGGAAAATGGAGGGTAACAGGACAATGACACAGGTCATTTTCTACTTAAATCACAATTCTGCAATTACACTGAATCCGCCTCAGTCCACTGAGTCATGCAGTGCCTCGTGGTTAATCTTCTAATATAAACCCTTGATAAGACAATAAAACATGTTCTTGATTATGAACGGCTTTTCAACAAAAGATGAGCTTATGAAACTAAACAAAGCATATCCTCTGAGGCTTTTTTAAAATCCTGCCTTTGATCTTATTGTATTAGGGCCAGTTTCTCTTCTGTTAATTTCATTGACATCCTTAGGGTTCGGGTCGGCCAGATGAAGTCATTGTGTCTGTCTGTCTTTGTGTGACTGGTTCCTGGCAGGCGCTTTGCATTTAGCACTTGCCCTTGGCCTTTCAAACAGCAATCCCTCCATTCACCGCTGGACACAAATATTTCATACACGCTGAGTTATCCACCCCACCAATTCAAATGGCAAAGCAGTGTTTACCTCAGGAGCGATCTTACATCAGGAGGCTATATCGTGCACGGTCAACCATTTCACACGTATCTATTTTCAATTATTTTTCACTGAGACATGTCTGTTTATCGGACAGGGCTGATGAAGCGTCTGTCTCAGCCAGAGATGAACACTTCATCAGCCCTTTTTATCCATTTTGACAGACAGATAAATTCTAGCTGGTTGAAACAGACTTATTCATCAAGGATTTGTTCCCATCGGTTTAACCAAAAGATTTGAACAGATGTTCCTAATTTGTTGAGGGTTTAAGGAAGAAAAAGATGACATTGACTTTCTCTTTTTCCAACCTTTCAGCAGTGTAAGATCTAAGCTCCATTCTCTTCCATCAAAAGCTCTTATTCCAACACAAGCCATAACCACAATATACAGTATCTGTATGTGTGTATGTGTGTGTGTGTGTGTGCTGACACTTGTCTCCCATGCTTAGGCTGGGATGGCTGGGGATGCACAGACAACTCGGAGGCCTACTCCTACAGCTTCCAGCTCCTCTCCACCCTGCTCCTCTGCCTCAGCAACTTGATGTTCGTTCCGCCTGTGGCCATCGCGATCCGAAGCCACTACCTCCTGGAGGCTTCTGTCTACATATTCACCATGTTCTTTTCCACTGTGAGTGACTGTCACGCAATCAGACTGGTGCATTTTCTACCCTAGAACTGACCTATAAAATATTTTAGGCTCTGACGCAAACAATCTGTCAGTATTGAGTTGTTTTGAGACGTGAGAAAAACTAATATTTCCTCACATTGACTGATGTGACACACTGACTAATGGCTGCTTGATAGATGGACAGGAAATTTCAAATTCAATATATACCTATATATACCGATATTCAAGTATACTTGATGCTTTTATTATAAATTCAATTAATAAATATTGTCTAATTACATCCAAAGGGATTTGTTGTCACTCCCAGAATGCATTGCGTTTACTTGTGTTGGAATTCAAAATGGATTTAAGGGATTTAAGCACCTGATTCGGCCTGTTGCCATCGTTGGACAAAAGGCATGTATTATCAGAAATTAAGATTTTCATTAATAAATAATAGTGTTTATTTTGTCATTGATGTCTATGCGTTTTTAGATGGGATTTTTACAGGTTTCAATGTCCCCAGGGTCACTGGAGCCACTCGACACATAAATGATGGTGTAAACTTTCAATTCAAGAAGACGATCTCCAAACTTGCAGTCATGCGGTTCCTCTGTGACGGCAACTCTGTTCGTCTTGCTCAGTTGTTCGTCTTATGACCAACCACTCCGTTCTCCCTTTCTCCTGGCAGTTCTACCATGCGTGTGACCAGCCAGGCATCGTGGTCTTTTGCATCATGGAGTATGACGTCCTGCAGTTCTGTGACTTCCTTGGCTCGCTCATGTCGGTGTGGGTCACTGTCATTGCTATGGCCAGGCTCAAGTCTATTATCAAACAGGTATGTAGCTAATCCTTGTTAAGGACTTAGTTGGGAGGAAGGAAATATAAGAGGATATTTCTGTTTTGAGCACTATGGAGGCAGCAAGAAGCATGAAGGCTGAGTGCTCCACATTAATGGTGGCCAATTTGAGATAACCCTGAAGTGAAGAGGGATTATAGCACGGGGGAAGAGGGCTACCGAGGAGGAGAACTTGGTAGAAAGCTATTAAGCAAAGCTATTAATGAGTGCTGCATATACCATATTTTGTAGTCTCAAATTGAAAGATCAATGTGTTGGGATCAGCGACGCGTGGTGCTCATTTTTTGTTGTTGACATATTGCGGTGGACGACAGTAAACACTAACAGGTGCACCCTCCCCCTGGGTCACTCCCTGGCTGCACACCAAGATGGAGGAGTCTCAGGGAATGTATGTGTGTGTGTGTGTGTGTGTCCATGTCCATAAATGAGAGAGAGAGGGGG
>CABFOQ010054925.1:13270-24154 GCA_900660455.1 Gephyroberyx darwinii | reverse complement strand
CTTTAAATGGTTATGCATACCGCTGGTATAGTTGTGCTACTTTAGGGTAGCCTTACATATATTGCAGCTGACGGTTTTATCTGCTCTGGTAAAGTATTTCCACACTGTTGATTGTAGTTGAGCATTGGGACATACAGCCATGTTACTTTCTGCCTCTTGCTCTTGCTGCATGTCTGCTGCTTTAGCGCCCCACACTGCACAGTGTCAAGGGGCTTTCACATGATCCGTGCAAAGCGTCAGTGTCAACGACAGGTTGGCCGAGACTCCTTCACATGATCAGCGTCAGTACCAGGAGAATTACATTACATTCATTACATTCACACTGTCAAGTTTTTAAAATGACAGCATTCAGGAAAGAATAGAGTGGAGTTCAATTTTGGACTACAGCCCGCATCAGCTGTAGCTAACCACATCGCAAATGATCATACTAGTACAGCCATAGAAGTTAATATACTGGCTGCATAACCAGGTTGGGTGACAGTTTAGTACAGGAGTCTCCAACATCATTCCATGCCACAGACTTTTTAGTCAGATCGTGGTATGATTTAAGCGTCATGTTGTATAATTCAGGATGCTCAGACACATAAAAGAAGTTTCTCCTCCATTATTTTTTTTAATTTCGCGGCTATGATATCAAACTCTGCTGTGATTGGTCAAAGTTGAATAAAGTCTGAACTTTAAGCGCAGCGCCAGGGGTTTTTTCCCAGGGTGGTGGCGATGCTAGGTTATGCAGTGAAGCTTGCAAAATAGGAAATGAATGGCAGTGCCCTGCTCCGAGCGTTTTTGTCGCCAATCATGTGAAAGGGGCTTAAAATCATGCATGACAACTATGACTTGTCAACAATAACTACCCACAGCACCCCCAGCTGCATATCTGCTGTAGATGCATTGCCACTGCTTTATTACTGCACCGTGCTAAAACCACAGATGAACGATTAGTCTACAACAATGCACAGTGTAGACTAGTGGTTTTGATTCTGTGAAACCTCTAGCTGTGGCTTGCATGTCTCCGAAGCCCCAAAGCTGGCCTATACATGCTTCCCACTGTGTTGCAGCACATAGAGGAAAATTATACCACTCACCCAGATGTGAAGCACGCTGACTGGCCTTATTCAGGTGCATCTGGCTGTGCTCGCTGACAATTTCTATCACTATTTTCCAAAAGAGAGGGATAAAAAATGGATTAAAACCATTTGAATTTGAAAGCCCATAAACAATGTTTGATCTGACACTGAAGGCGAGGCGTGGACGGAAATTATCGTCCTTCTGGATAAGCATCTCATCTGATTATCTTGTGCTTAAGTAAAGCAAGCATTTCATTGCTCTTGCCTTTTACAACCACCTACAAATGCAAAGTTGGATTTTCCGTCCTGACGAGGATTAAGACAAAGCACAGAAATAGACTGAACTCTGCGCCTCCACCGGATTGGACTGCCAATACTGAGAAAAGCCAAACAGGCCAACCCGTCACATTAAAAGCTTGTATGTAAAAGGAAGTCAGAACAGGCTTGCTGCACTAATGGGTCAGCAACATTGGTGATAATAATAAGCTTTAAAAGAAACGAGGAAATAGGGGACCAATATTGTGGTTGATTCAATATTTGTTTGATAGCTACTATTGAAGTTGTACTGGTTCTGGTTCTAGTATTTCTTTAGTATTGATGATACTACACTTTTTGAGAAAATCTAGCCTATTGTTAAATGGTTGAAAGGACTGTACTTATATAGCGCCTTTCTTTCCGACCACTCAACCACTGATAATATTGACAACACAGAATTGACAACATTCTGTTAACTGCACTAAAGGAGAAGTGATAATAACACAAAAAATGCACTTGTTAATAATATTGTATGTATATATATATTTTTTGGCATTTTGCCAAAAAGTAGAGAGAGACAGGAAAGATCAGGTGAGAGAGGATAAACTAGATAAATCACATTCATATTTTTTGATCACAGTTATAGTTTGACCCATTAATAGGCTAGATCAATTGTAAATATAGCCTAGTTAGTTTTATTCTTAATTCTCATGAGACGTAAGAGGCTTGGTGTGCCACTGCCCTTAACACAGCCCTTAACACCTGTAATAAGATTAAAAAAGACAAATGCGATACTGCTCAGAAGAAGGTAACTGAAAACACCTTTTTGTAGTTAGCTTGCCCTTTAGCTTAATTAAAACACAGGCTAAGGGGTAGACTGTGAATAGCCCGAAGGATAAAGATGGCTTACTGACACACATCTCTCCCTGCCTGCTTAAGTGTAGGGCAAAAGCCGCCGTCATACAAAATTCATACCAAGATGGAAAGCAAAATGGGGTCAGGGCAAGGCGGCATTTATTCGAATTACACATATCCATGATCGGGCAAAAGACGGAGATGGCTCAGTGTTTCCTACAAAATAAAACGTTGGCCAATGTATAGAAATTGATTATAGCCTTGTAATGTAATGGTCAGCTCATAAATATCTTAAGTATAAGTCTCTTTATGGGTGTTTGAAGACACAGTCAGGATTTTTTTCATGTAGTAGATACACGGACATTCATGCCAGTTAGCTGATCAACTATGAGAAAGAATTTGATGTAATTCTTGTTTTGAATAATTGAGTCATTTTATTAAATGTGGAGATTGGCTCTTACAGCTACCTTGTAGCCGTGGAAACTGATGATATCTCAACGTTTTATTTTATGATCATTTTGAGAGTTATCTGGCTAATGGCTAAATGCTGCTTCTTAGGTCTTCTCCGCCTTCTCTGTGCAGTACGTGCTCCAATGGAGTGACCATAGAGCAAAAGCAGACATGATGAAATGCCACGTGCTTTTGTGATGTGAATAAACGGCAAGGCACCGGCTCTGACCTTTCACACCGTCTTTCAGACTGTCCTCGGTCACAAGCGAAACATAAAAGCGCAATGGCTTTGAGGTCAGAGTCTGAGGTGGCCACTGCTCTGGCTCAATAGACTGCAAACAGGATTCGCCGGAAAGGCCATGAGAGCGAAGCATGGAGTCCTACAGCACTGGAAAACACACACCTCTGCGACTTCGGGAAGATAAATCAGAAGAAAAGGAAGGTCATGGAGATATTGATTGTAGAGAAAAGCTTTTGTAATGAAGGGGATTTTGGTTGTTTTATTGAGATTTGCACCCAGACACATACACAAAGTGCCTGTATTCAGGCCACTTACTGAACGAACAAATCATTCACATTTGCATCATGTCTTGTGCCTAAAAGGTGGTGCTGCCTATGTGGATTCATACAGTATTGTGCTTTATGACGACAATGACTGAATGAGAATTTGCGAGGTTGTTGCGACCGCGGTTGATTAAGCCCGGTTATTTTGTGGGAGAGCAGCAGCCAGCATTGAAATCATTGCCAGGGTCGGCAGATAATAACTATCTTTTTCCTGTTCTGTGCAACCAGGGATCATTGAAAGGACCCTGAGAGCAAAGCATGAAGTTCTAACACACCTCTGAGAGGGAGAGAGAGAGGATAAATGAAAAGATAAAGAAGGTCATAGAGATATAGATTGTTGAGAAAAGTAACATTTTTATTGAAGAGTTTGCACACACACACAAAGTTGCTGCATTCAGCCAAGTGGACTGATTTGGCTGCATTAGCGAGGACAGAAGAAAGCTTGTCACTGCTGCTGCTACAGTGACCAGGTTGCCTCGCTCCACTGGATACAGCAGCGCTGCTCTCCTCCTCATCCATATTGATGCTGAGTGTTGTCATCTGTGACACTGGACCCTGTGGATGGCTGGAGTGGAAAGTGCTTGTTTGTGTAATCTCACCCTTTGTTGCTTATTGATGTTGCTCTCTCTCTCTGGCTCGCTCTCTCTCATCCCATTTTCCTGTTCGGAACAGGAAAAATTCCTGTTACATCCTGCACTGCATAACATCAAACAGGGCTGTTATGTGGCACTGCACTGGGTGCACACCTGTACAAATGAAGACATAGCGTACGTTCAATCAGGAAGACTACTTTTCTTACGCCTCACTCTCTCTCTAGGTTTAGAGATTCTCCCACCCTGTTGGCTTTCATCCCAGGCTGTCATTTCTTGTTCCGCTATTAGCATTTAACCAATCAGATCTCTCTGATTCAAGGAACCAAACGTCACACGGCTGCCAAAATATAAAGCTGCTCCTCGCTCGCCTGCCTTTGGCTGTCGTTTTAGTGTTGCTGTTTATGCTCCCCACCAACTCCTATGTCGAGGCCACCCAGCTCTTCAAGAGGCAATTTCCAATTCCAGGGTCGAGTTGGAAAAGAACGAGCGGGAGATTTACTACCTCATGAAACTAATTTTGTGATGGGGTCTAAAGCCTTTTCGTTAAATTCTAGAATCTTCTGTGAATTCATTGGTGCAATAAAAACTTCCATGTAATTCCCCATCCACATTAGTCTCTCCTGATTGGACTTCAGTGCATCTGTGAATGTCTTGGTTCATGTGCACAAGAAAGCATCTGCAGGCTTACAGTCGAGTCCACGTCGAGTCCCAAGTCCTCAGCATTGAGGTCTGAGTCCAAGTCACCAAGGTTGAGTCTCAAGTCCTCAGACTCGAGTTCCAAGTCGGAGTCTGATTAACCCATTTGAGTCCAAGTAATCCATGCTAGAAACAATTTACAACATATGTAAATTCACATCTGTCACATTAAAAGCTAGTTTATTAGTCATAATGGTGACTGTGACAGTTGCATACATACTTTTTGAATGTACATGCATGTGTGTAAACCTGTACAACTTTGTGTAGCCCTGAATGTCAGTTACATAAACAAGCATCTATGGGCTTACAATTCCATGTGTGTGTGTGTTTGAATACATATAATAACCTGCTGGATCTGCGGGTCATCCCCAACCCCTCACAATAAAAAGGCAGATCTGATGTGAGCTGATTCCAACGACTCAGGGATTGAGGCAAAAATCGGTTCCCTTGTTTCACCGAGGAATTCAATTAGAGGATGTTCCAGCTATTTGCCTCTTTAATCTGCTCTGAGGTCCCAGGGAGGTGGCTTGGGTGTCACAACCAGAGATGCCATGCTTCCACTGCTGTGCTGGTGGAGACGATCGGTAGCCTCTATCTCACACCAGTGGTATTCTACGGCTAGCATTTCTCCAAATTAAGACTACATTTCCCATAAATCCTGTTACTTCCCATCCCTGATGCTCCCTGGCATCTTTGGCTTTACTTCAGAGGATAAACACGTTGGAAGTGATTTTTCCGTCTGCCTTTCAGTCCTTCCACCATCTGCCGTTTCCAGAAACTCTGAAAGCCCTTCCTGTTGTGTAATCGTTGTGGTCATTTATGGCTTCATTTTCCATGTTGAATTGCTACCTAATTGTGACTAAGAAAGTGTAGTGATGCAGTGTTTCTTTTAGCTACATGCTAGTTTGCAATACGTCCCCTTGCGAGCAGGGTCCAGCTGCAGACCCGGAGAAAAGGTCCCTGGCGTGACAACGCCCTGTGGCATGGCGGAAGTGCCCCTGGCGTGACGAAAGTAGGAATTATGCACAATGCATGTGTGTAATGGTATCATGTTTTTTGTGACTTATTTTACAACTTAGCATATGTTTTTCTTGGTACATGTCGTGGAAAATTGAACCTACACATCCACGCATGTGCATATATGGACTACAGATGTGATGACTTTCTCTCGTTAATATACTGTTTCATGCTGTGTGAGTAGAATGGTCTCCTCTCTGTAACCTTTGGGCCATAACTTCTCCTTCCCAGAGGCCCATGTCACCGTGGCCCTGTTTAGACTATGGATGTTCTCAAACAAGGACACAACATGTGGTGTTTTCACAGTCCTTCTATCTCTTTTTGTGTCACCTGTTCCTATGTCTGCACATTCTGTCACATCCTTGAATGGTGCTTAAAGACCAGTGCAAACCCTTGATTCTTTGAAGAAATGTATGTTGCCTATGTGTGGTGTACACCTCTTCCTCTCGAGATCCCTTTTTGAATAAATATATATTCAACTAAGACGAACCTCAGACTCAAGAACTTTTCTACATCAGTACACAAGTTGTCTGTCTGTTAATGAACTATAACAGTTTACAAAAGTTGTTTGTTACAGATAAAATTAACTTCCTAAGATAACTTGTGAGCCTACTTACATTGACAGTGGTAAGATGACTAGAGGATTGATAATGTTAGAAATTGACATTTTCATATGTAATTAAGTATATTGCAATGTCTAATATACTATGTATAAACTGTTTTTTTTTGTGAATTGGAACTGTTTAGTGTTTACATGTCCAAGAACTTGAGTCGGGAGGCTACTGAAAGGCTTGCTATTTTTAAGGACAAAAAGAGCCCTGAAAACTGAAGCTTTTTTGTGAAGGTTGTAACGTGTGTATGTGTGTAATAAACATGTCAATTTCAGAAAAAATTGTGCTTTTACTTCCTAATGAATACGTCTATTTAATTTCACACAGATTGGACAAATTAGTGAGGAATTACAATGTATGTGTTTATAGTAAGACATTTTCATTCATTACTCAGTGAAGGCATAGTCTGCTATATTTTTCAGTAGCCATTGGGCTGACTGGTAATTACAGTATATCCACCTAAGAGGTGGTTATACTCCATGTACCTTTATACCTTCCACTACCTCCCTCCCTCCAAACAGTTACTAAGAAATGTGAATTAGTTAAATTATGTTCCATTGTCAACAGTGTTCTGGTCTTTGAGAGTATTCAGTGGAAGAGAGCTTGAACAATTACTAATACATATTTCATTAATAAAGTAAAGAAGCATTTAAGATGCCACAATGAAATTACAGCATAAAACATGTATTATATAGTATTAGGGACATTAAATGTAAATATTCTGTAGAAAATTCACATGAATAAAATAAATACTACTTGATAAATCTCTCCATATAGAAGCCATTTGATTTGAGTTATAGGGTTTATATGGGAGAGATGTAGGGCGGATTGCTAGACCTGTAATTGTATTACTGGTTAGTACAGGTGAATATAATATTGGTTTATTTTGATTCAATATGACTAATGATTAAAATATATTAGTTGCAAATTCAAGCCTTTTGGGAAAGTTTTACATATACAACAGGACATTAGGAAAAACAGCACAACGTTTTTGTTTTATTTCAAACAAATCGGTTTATCTGTGTCCATTGAAATTGAAAAATCATAATGAGGGACATGTCAAAATGGCTAACTGCCAACTGCCAACTGACCAACGGCTTTGAATGTTTTCTTTGTGAATTTAAACAATACAGCGGCATTTTAGATTTTATACAAAAATATAACGGCAATGGCTAAGTTATAATACGTTTTTTGTATAAAAAAAATGTATAAGTTTGTAAATTAAATTTGTTAAAAAGAAAACACGTGACTTCCGTCACGCCAGGGACACTTCCGTCATGCCACAGGCGTTGTCACGCCAGGGACTTGTCTCTGAGGCTGCAGCTGGATACTATTGCCCCTTGCCCCTGCAGTTCACAGTGGCTAAGGCTTAGTGATTGCACTTTGTGTATTGGCGGCGGTTTATGGCTAAATTTGTCTCGATGAATGGTAGCCAGTTTGGAGGGATTATTACTGTGCGTCGAACAGCATCAAAGTTATGAGAATACCAATGAACATGTCAATTACAAGCTTACCTTGAGCGGTAAAAAAAAAAATTCTGATAAAGTAAATGATATCTTGTTTCTGTCTTTCTGATGAATAATCACTTGTTGTTCTGGCTCATTCCCTCTGAAGTGGAGCTTGGCGATAAGTGCAACCTGTGGAATAATGGACATCTGACCAAGGCTATCGCCTGACAAGCTTTTCCACACAGCCAATTTGACGAGGCCGACTTGGGCATTGATGTGCAAGCCTCTCTGTGTAAAGTCTTGGTGACAAATTGTCTTTCGTGCCTGTTATTCAGACACATGCAAGGCAGAAACAGACTGGAAAATGAAGCAACTGACAGCAAAGAAAGGCAAAACATAAAAAGGTATCAAAAGTCAAGAAATGGATCAAATATTAAAGATCAGATCCAGAACACAAAAGGGGTGAAGTTTATTGTAACATGTAGCACACTTTGTTCAAAGGAGTGAAAATAAAGTGGTTCAAGCGTAGTGGAGCGTGTGTTGTATCCAGCTGAAATGAGCAGCGATGAGTTGAATAGTCTTTTGAATGAAGTTGTTCGTGTGCAGGCTGCCACTTCACCGGATTACTGCTCACTTCAGTCGAGCAGTCCTGGGCCACTAGCGACTATCACCTCCTTGAGTAGGGGATGGGTGGGATGCAGGAATAATATCAAGTGGGCTGGATGATGTTTTCATGTGAAAAATCGTTACATTGAGGTGATGAAGAGAAATTGCGCTAAACTGTCTTAGAAGGGCTGCAGGCTGGGGTACCGGGGAGAAATACCACTGACCTTATTTACTTTTTAATTATTAAAAAAAACTTTTCACAGTATTAGAAGAGGCAAAGACAGTTGGGGGAAGCAGGATTAACAAGTTTATCCAAGGTTTTAAACAGAACCCTAGGATTATTCTGGTCAGTGATTATCAATTCAGAAGGATAAGCAGCTCCAGCATCCTTCATGTATTAATTTTATATGGACAAAAGATCTTTCATGAGAACTCTGAGCTTGTTTTTTTTTTCCATCTTCTCTCAACTTTTCTACATTCTTGCCTCCGAATGCCATTGTTCATCCAAGGGGAGGAGAAACAGACCTAGTTTTGATGTTGCGTGATGGCATCTAAGGCTGAAGAGCATATGTAATTGAAGCAGTTGACGAGGTTGTTTGTGTGTAGTTAATGTAGTCATACAGTAGATTTACTTGCATCAGTAAAGGCCAAGGATCATTTAATAGCAGTTTGATCATTAAGGATGCGAGAGCGCACGGTCCGTTTAGATAGTCGAGTGTCTGCTTTGAAAGAGCTATCAAATGCATTCATGGTCAGAGGCAAAACCATCTATAAGCACAGAGCATATGAATCCAGATCAAAGGTAAAAACCAAGTTCAAGGTGTGGCCATTGTTGAATGAAATTTAAAGACTGCAATGGTGAAATTCAGGTAACAAAGCAAAAAAGGAGGAAACACATTCAAAAGAAAATTGGTTAGAAGAAAAATCTATAAAATAACCCATAAGAGACAACACAAGCTCAAAAGTGTAAAAAATATACATAAAAGCAAATCTGTAAACATTTGTTTTAATTAGCAAGATGCTGCTGAATTAGCAATCTATGCTCCTCAGGCAGGTTGTTCCACAGAGCCTTAGTTCAGGGTCATTAAACAGGAATCGATTATATGAGTGAAAACAATTTGGACGAGAGATCTCATATCCCATATCTGAAAAAGGCAGAAAATCACTATTTAATATTTTTGCCATATTACCACATGGCTCTTGAATTACATTTATGAAGTTAGAGTTTCTGGAGGTGGCTATTTCTGCTCAACTAAACGGTTCTTCATCTATTTTTTCCATCCAAACTTGAAACGTACAACGCATCACTTCCTGTGAGCCAGAGGGTTTTTCCTGGGGAAGACCTACCTGACACTGGGTGTTTAGAACAGCAAATCGAAAAGCTTTCATGAACTGGCTATAGGTTGAATCATTAGTGTTCCTATCAATCAGTGATAGAGATTAGCAAAACAGACTTTTATTGCCGGACACAGTGAGTCACTCTACATATCCATAGAAAAAGAAAGTTTCTTTACTTTTTGCACATTTAAAATTAGCAAGTGTATGAGTACACCAACTTCTAAAAAGTACAAAATAAATGATTTACATTTAAATGCAGTGCTGCACTTAGATAAGGGTTTGCCTATGGTGTGGGGTTTTTTTACATTAATTTTTTTTCAGAAGTCCATTACTATACATCGTGAAGACAGGGTCCAACACTAACTAGGCATAGAAAAGTGAATCTCTTAGTTAAAACATTGTGCTTGTGAAGCAATTTTGTATATATAGAAGTTTGCTTTTTCCCATTTCACTAAACAAGAAAGCAATCACATACAAAATAAATCAACGCCACTCGTCATCTTCGAGGTACCAGTCTGGGGTTTCCGGGGGCCAACTAGCACGGCTGGTCTTTAACCTTCAATTTAAGCTCCTTCTCCTGCCTCCTGACTCCAAACACCTTTTTTCCCCCATCAATCCGTCAAGCCTCCTTTCTCTCTCTGACTACACTAACACTCTCCTTGCAATGTGTGGGCGGACAGCACTAAAATATTGCCTCCTCATCTGTGCTGCGTTCAAGATCTGAGTGTGCGCCCCGACGTCTCTTGAGATCGAGCGCTCACGAGTCTGGGGCATTTATTAGCATCCGACAAGCAGAAATACTATGTAATTGGATACAAGTGTGGCTTTCTCAATCAGGCGCCCTGGTGATATTAGGCTGGGAGTTATGAAGGCCATGCTAACATTTTGAAATGCCAATCATTTACTTTTCATTACATCTCTCCTGTGAAGAGTCGAGGCCACTGGATATTACATGACTCTTCGGGAACGGAAATGCTAATGGCGGATGCGATGTCACTGGGGATAATTGATTATTCCTAATCGTGCACTGACGCGCCGCCATGCTCCCATTTACTCGGTATGCAGGGGGAACGCATGTGCATGCCTGCATTCAAACCACGTACACACAATGGCGACAGCTGCGTAAGAATTGAAAAGTAAGATGGTACAGAGTACAGACAGGCGATGCTTCAACGTGCAAAGACCCCTCCTCCCCAGACTCATATTTACATGTCTAATTTACATATTTTAAATGTCCATTTTAGAAACCGGCTGTTACAACATGCATGCATTTTAATATTTTGCTTAATTGCCTCTGGTTCCTCTTGGGGCAAAGAGGGATGGGAGAGAAGACGACAGGAGAGGGAATGCTTTAAGGGGAGGAAGGAGGGGCAGTAGGAATTACAGG
>CABFOQ010054918.1:4699-22613 GCA_900660455.1 Gephyroberyx darwinii | reverse complement strand
ATAATGGATTTACTAAGTGTGAAGAGGAGGCGACTTTAGAATAGGGAACCTGTGTGGGTTAGTAAGTGTAAAACTACTAGTGATAGTTATGAGCAAGACCTCACTTTAGAATGGGAACATATTCTGAGTTAGAAAGACTTCATTTAGAGTTATTTGGACACTATTAACACTTGTAGTTTTGTGTTTTGTTACATAAGAATAGACCATATTTATTCTTATGTATTCTTGTGGTACTACCACCTTATAAGGCCCATACTGAGCAAAGCATGTTAAGATCTTAATTCATGTACAACAACTTCCTTACTTACTATCAATAAGCAGTAATTAGGAGGTTATTGAGGGAAAACTCTTAGTTAATGGCCTAGTAGTTGTAGAATATGGTCATGCAGAATAAGGCATTAATAAGTGCTTTATAATGACTAATAAAGAGCCAATATGCTACTATTATGCATGCTAATAAGCAACTAGTTAATGGTGAATATGTGTACCTTAATATAAAGTGTTACCGTGTAATTCATTATTATAAATGAATAATAATAAGTCTCTCTCGCTCCAGCCTCTCCTAGGAGTCTCTCCCAGTTGTGTCGTCTCCTGATCAGGAGTCTGATTGGTCGATCCAGACTGAAGCTCCTCCCTCTCCTACCCCTGCCTCCCCTGCTCACTGACTACCTGCAGCACACGTAGACACACACACAGCATGACAATATATTGAAACTCAAATGCCATTGCTTCAACATTGAAGCCTGGCTACTTTTAACGTCATTATAAACTTAAAACCCACGACTGGGTGTAGGACCTTGTCTGGACCTACAGTATACTGGCCCCTGCGTCACCAAGCTCTATCCACCCTTGGATCTTCTTACACTGATATTTTGTGATGAAGTGTTGTAATTTACTTTTGTTGGTGTACCCACTTTCCCTCAAACTGTCTCTTCTTACGTTTACTTAAAGGGTAATTCCGGTAATTTTAAACCTGGGCCCTATTTGTACATATTTTGGGGTCTAAATGACTAATGCGTGCAAAAAGTTTTGGAATTGGTCCAGTAGATCTCCTCACCCGGCAGTCACGAAACAGGTTGCAATGGCTGCAACGTAATCCGTTGGGGCAACTGCGCCCGATCAAAGTACGTCCACTAAAAGTTCTGGTTTTTGCCACTGACAGGCTCAGATTGTTATTGGAAGTGTCTGACAACATTACGGAAAGGATCGCTACAGAGATAGACCTTCGTTTAACCAGAAACCTTTGTTTAACCTCTTCCTGCAACAACTCACCTCATCTTTCAGATTTCAGAGTGAGACTTCTCCTGAGCGAGACTTCTGTTTCTGGTTAAACAAAGGTCTATCTCTGTAGGGATTGCCTACATTGCCCAGAATGCCTTTTGTTCCATTTACCTGTGACCAGAGTACATGTATACGTGACCAAAGTAAAATCACATCAATAATATATTTGTGATTACTGGAAGAGGAAGAACAATTTACAGCCACTTCTCTTATGCAACCTCCTGTTCATATGGGAAATGAAAGTATTTATACATAAGAAAAATGTTTTCTTAAATATTAAAACTGGTGGTTGTGAATTGATCTTCCTCTTTCATTAATCACAAATATATTTATTAATTTGATTTTCCTTGTTTGCTTCATAAGGTATTTAACTATGCACTATGTAACTATGTAATAACTTTATGTAATTTAGTCTTTGGCGGCCCCAAGTGGCAGCGAGAGGTAATTGTTTGTATTTTTGAAGACTTCACTACCCTTAGCTTTCTGTAGAAAGAGTGGAGGCGCTAGCTTGCTCACTGCTGTTTCGGAGCTGCGCGTGTTCGGCTCATAAGTTTTGACTCGTCACTTCCTGTGCTCGTAGAAAACTTTCCCGCTAGTTCCTTCCCGACTCCAAAACTTCATTGGGGTGAATGGAGAGAATCTAGAGCAGCCCAATGAAGGGGGAGGGGCCAGTCTTCACTGTCTCAACCCCACTTCATGAACTAGACTGATAAGGCTTGTATTTTTACACAAGTTACATAATGCAGCTTTAAGGTGAAACAACAAACATCCAATATCAAGCTAACTTCACCCCGGTTTTCATGTGTAAGTGGAGCGAGCAATAGCGCTAGAAATTGGTATCTCTGCCTCTTCTACGATGGATTTCTCCCTGTATGATTGTTGAATGTCGGTGCAAAATGCTGGGTCTACGAAGAAGCCCTTGCTCTTTGATTCTGGTTGACTAACACCAAAACCTGACGGTTACCGTTGATGTTTTAGATAATTGAGAATTTTTTTCTCCTATCAAACTCCATTGTAGCTGGGCTGGAAATATCCTGACATGACGTGGCCTACATTTGGACAGTTAACCACGGGAATAAGAAAAATACACCACCAAACAACAAAATGGACCCAGAAATGCAAGGTACATCGCTAACAGCTGTTTCCGTAGTCTTAAAGTGTTTCAGGCTGGATCTTAGGATAATTTAATTGGACTGCTTGCCTGACAGTTTGTGACAGCTGACCAAGACATTGAAATGCCTTTTGTCTATAAACGGTTTGTGTACAATTTGTCTTTTTGTGAATATTGCAACTTATTTGCCATCGGTGCTGGATGCAGGGAGAACCAGTCCACCAGCTTGATTCTCCTGTGTCCAGAACACGCCCCAACCCCCCCCCCAGTCTGCCACGGTTGTGTATGTGTAACAGATGTGGATGGGTTCAAAAAAGGATGGCTCACGAAGTTGCTTTCTCGTCTTTTATTTTCTGTAGAAGACAATATTAAACATACATTGGCTTCTTTTTTTCTTTTTTTTCCTCTCCTCTGCACATCCTCAACAATGCAAACGGCACTGTCTACAGATACAAATACATACAGGTACATCAACAGGTACCAAAACTGATAGGAAACATTTAACCTAAATTATGAGAACAGGGAAAACAGTGACACCTGGCGGACAAAGTAAAATGGCACGTGGGGTAGGGTGACTAAACAGACAACGAAAATATATCTTTTAACAAAGGGAAACACATATCTGTAGAAGACAATATTAAACATACATTGGCTTCTGGACTTTTTTCTCTCCTCTGCACATCTGCTCTGACACATGCAAAACAACACAACTGATACTAGGTTATGAATGCCAACACAATCCGCAGCGCCACGCTAGCCACACGACGGCAGCCCGCCGTAATACAAATGGCGCTAAAAATAGTAAAATGAAAACATCTACAAAACTTATATTAGTGGTCAAAACAAAATAAAACTGCTGGGTAACGTAATAATATCACCAATAAACAATATGCACCAAAGGGTTACAACATAAATGGCTCAATTTCCGAAGAAAGCAATAAAATAGCGCAGCAGCATGTTCAACAGAACTTGCCCTCAACAATGCAAACGGCACTGTGAGAGGCAGACGGGGGAGCTACGGAAACTTCTGAAGTACAGAAGGAGCGACGTGCAGAAAAGTAATTTTCACAGACAACAATAAAAATAACGGTAAATAAGAATAACACATAAAGATAAAAAATAAAATAAAATTCACAAATATAAATTGAAAACAAGAATCATTAAAGTGCATTTCCAACTCTGTTACATATGCATTGTCAAAATGTATTCACAGTAACATGTCAAGTGTTTTATAGTATATAATTTGTTATTGACTGACTGTCCTGGTCACATGAAGGCTAAATAAAGGGAATTAAAGCATTAAAAATGTATCGATGTTTCAAATGAATAACATTTGTCTATTTTTGTTGGGAAATGGTGACCTAAGATGATTTATATTATTATCATCATTAATATATTTGCTATATTAGATAGCATATTAGATAGAGTTCGTTCTACTACAATAATGCAATAACACATCCTCTACCATGCATTGACATATGTGTTACTTTAACATTCACATGGCTTTAATATTCGTAATATAATAATAATATAATAACAAAGTTGAATACCTCTGTATGGGGCTTCAACGCTCTATGATCTAAGATGTCTTGCATGAACAACTTTCTTCAGGTCATGCCACAACATTTCAATAGGGTTAAGGTCAGTACTCTGACTTGGCCGTTCCAAAATGTGAATTTTCCTGTTTAAGCCATAGATCTGCTTTTGTGTTTGGGGTCATTGTCATGCTGCATGACGCAACCTCTGTTAAGCTTCAGATCAGCTTGGATCATTGCCCTGATACATTCCTGGAGAATTTCCTGATACATTTTGGAATTCATTGTTCCCTTAATGATTGAAGCCATCCAACAGCAAAATGTCACCAAACCATGATGCTCCCTCCACTATGTTTCACTATGCTTTGATTCGGTTTTGCTGTTGGTATGCAGTGTTTGTTTGTTTTTTCTCCAAACATAGCGTTGTGCCCTTTTGCCAAAAGTGGAATTTTATTCTCAATTGTCCACAGAACATTGTTGCAGTAGCTTTGTGGAACATCCAGGTGGTCTTTGGCAAACTTGAGACAGGCAGCAATGTTTTTTGTGGAGAGCAGTGGTTTCCTCTTCGGTATCCTCCCATTAACACCACTGTTGTTTAGCGTTTTTCTTATTATGGACTCGTAGAAAGTTACCTTCAGCTGTTACCTTAGGGCTCTTTGTCACCTCCTTGACCCATTATGCAGTGTGCTCTAGCTGTGATGTTTGCTGGATGGCCACTCCTAGGGAGAGCAGCAATGGCACTGAATTTTCTCCATTTGTATACAATCAGTCTGACTGTAGACCGATGGAGGCCCAAGTCCTTGGAAATGCTTTTGCAGTCTTTTCAGATTCAAGATTCAACAACTTTATTTGTCACATACACATACAGGATGTATAGTGAAATGAAAGTGGCAATGCTTGCGGGATTGTGCAAAAAACAACAACAGTATATACAATATAAAGAGCGCATAAGAGGGGCAGTGTGTGGAACTTGGTGGGGGCCCTGGTGAGATCAGAGTTCACAGTCCTGATGGCCTGAGGAAAGAAACTCCGTCTCAGTCTCTGTTTTGGCTGCGTGACTGCGGCAGCTGAAACAGTCCATTGTTGGGGTGGTGAGGATCCTTCATGATCCTACAGGCTCTGGTTCTGCACCTCCTGGTGTATAAGTCCTGTAGGGAGGGGAGTGTAGTTCCAGTAGTGCGTTCAGCCGAACGCACTACTCTCTGCAGAGCCCTCCTATCCTGAGAGGAGCTGTTGCCAAACCAGGCAGTGATGCTTCCTGTCAGGATGCTCTCTACAGCTGAGCTGTGTGTGCATAGTTTTATGACAGAATGTCATCTCATTAATTGTATCACCTGACTTCAATTACCCCTTTCATAGAGATCATTATCCTCGAGGTTCACATACTTTTTCCAGCTTAGGCTGTTTATTTTTGAACAATATGTTCAATGAAAACATGTAAAGTAAATTGTGTATGTGCTACTTGTTAAATAACATTGTGTTTGTCTATTTTTATGCCTTACATGAAAATCAAGATTAATACTGCCATTATTATTTATACTGTACATATCTAGAGTATTCACCTCACTCTGTTCATACTGTTAATACTGCCATTATTGTTTATACTGTACATATCTAGAGTATTCATTTCACACTCCTCATACTGTCAATATTGTCCATACCGTATATATCTTATATCTTATATATATATCTATATATATCATATTCATATCTATCCCTGTTTATTTAATATATTTATATTACCACTATACATATGTACATACTCTGCACTTTACTGCTCTTTGCAATTCTGGTTAGATGCCAAACTGCATTTCGTTATCTCAGTACTCTAGCTCTGTGCAATGACAATAAAGTTGAATCTAATCTAATCTAATCAGACCATGTTTTAGGAGCTATTTATGCAGGAATGCATGTAATTCAAGGGGGTCTACAAACTTTTCCTCGCAAGTGTATTTCTGTAGACTTGTTAATGTGAATACAATGCACACCATGTGCATTGCTCTAAATTCACATACAAGCTTATTACGTTTTCATATATCTCTGTCATTGTTATATTCATTCATTGTTATATGTATCAATGGTGTTTTCATAATGGTTCCACTATTTCGTACTGGATACATACCAATATCTGTATGCTTTATTATATTCTATTGTGTGCTTTATTTTGTCTTTTTTCCCCTACGGGGATCATTAATCTTATTTTATCTTATTTAAGTACAATAGCAGTGTCAGACAACATAATTACAATGTGACAGGTCCATTACAACTGTGAGCTACAGTTGTACTGAACTAACAATGAAACATAAATAGCAGACAGACTACTGCTTTTGTTTTCCCTCCTTCTCTCCACACCCAGTAATACCTGCTTGGGCATCCGTGTTTCCAGGAACTATATTTAGTACACAGATATGTCATTAACTGATGGGTGAATAACTATATTTCATATTTAGATATTAGAGAACATTACAGAATGAACTATATTTAATCTTTATTGTTCCAAGTCACATTTGTACCGGTGGGTAAAGGCAGAGCACACGACACCGTGGTGAGGTGAGCTTAATGCTGCTCTATATGCAGCTCGGCTGGGCGGTGCTACATTGCGCGCGCGTCTACGTGCCAACAGCGGAGCTGGTATCTGTAGTAGGAGGTCAGGAAGAGAAAGCTGCCGAGAGGGAGACAGGGATCTGAACAGAAGAGGAGTACACCAGCCTGGTGGAGTAGAAAGACCCGATTTACCGGGGGGGGTGGTACAACAGCTTGGTGGTCGTGTTTATTATCAGCCTGGTTACGCTAACTAGGAACTGTAGCAGCTAACATTAGTTGTTAGCAGCCTGGCAAACCACTCAGTCAGTTAACTTACTTTAACTGGGAACAGTAGCAGCTAACCTATCTGTTAGCAGCCTGGCTAGCTGAGTAGCCAAAATGAGGCTGAAAGTGGGATTTCTTCTACGGAGTTTGGCTGTGGTCGGGACGTTTCTGGGTTTGGTGGTGCTCTGGTCTTCTCTTTCGCCGAAACCCAACGATGATAGCCCTTTTGGAAAACGGGTGAGTGACACCGGCACACCGTATGCGTGATACAGAGGGAAGGGCACATATCGTGGTTAGCATAATTCAAACTGAACGCGCTTAAATACACCATGCATATAACGTTAGTAAGTTGTCAGTCTGTCTGTGCTGGCTAATCATTCCTAGGTAATGAAGTACGAACGTTTGGTTTAGCGCTGGTATAGCTAGGCTGGCTAACCAGCGACTGGTTGTCATGGAGATTGGCCCCTAGCTAGCTAGCTGTTAATATGTGGTCTGGTGCTAGCTGCCAGCTGGCTAACTTTTGATGTTTATTGACAGTCGGAGCAGCACGTTTTTACTCGGCTTACTCTCTCGTTGATCTAATATTAGCTCCCTAGCATAACGTTAGGTCATTTAATCACACATTCATTCAGGGATTCACATCCGCATATGTCATCACATCACAGTGGCATGCACAGCCAAGGCGAACGACTGTGTTTTAGCTGTTGGCACATTGAACTGTTCATTGTGCTGTGTGGTTTTAGCTGTTGATCTGTTTGCAGTGATGTCCCGTCAGTTCAATACACCTGCAATATAAGCCAGAAACTCGCCTGGCTATTCTGTGGTTAGCCACGATCCTGCCAATCTCTCATAGAGAGAACATCACGCCAGAACCCATTCAAAAACCCGATAGTTTTATGTTGCCTTGCTTAAAGTGCATACTGTACATCACAAAATATGACGCAAGGCCTTTTCACAATCATTAGGAGCCATTCTTCAATTCGGCATATACATCCAATTAGTCCTTTGTCGTTTTCCACCATTAGGCAATATAAAATGCAGGTCTGTAACCGATATCTTTTCAGTTTTTCTCAAAAGTAAGAAACAAACATACCGAGTTTGGATAAACATTGGATTTTTCACATTTAGTATCAGAAAAACACTGCATACAAATGAAGGGATAATAAGTCAGAGTAGAGGCTGTTGCCAGGAGAGAGAGAGAGAGAGAGAGAGAGAGAGAGAGACTCTCTATCACACACATACACACTGCGCATGCTCCGTGCAGGTATTTAGCAAACACTTGGCTTGACACAAGGGAGGGATGCCTACCAGTTGACTGATAAGAACATTTGCCAAATGAGTCTGCTGTTTAACTTTGGCCCAAAGTTGGGAAACATTTTTTTGTCGCTCTCATCTCGTTATGAAGTAGTCTCGCGCATCCCTCTCAACACTACTTGTTTCACTTGCCCTCTTCTGCATATCAAGAAAGGGTACAACAGGGTTCATGGGCGCTGCCCTCCTAGTGGGAGTACTGTATAGCAACAAAAATCTCATTGAAAGTGCTTATATCGCGTTTTACAGCACCAAATTATTATTTTTCTGTTCTGGTGGCACTCACCAAAAACCACTATGCAAAAAATACTCTAATATATAAACACGCCTATGACTACATTTCAGTTAATTTAAATAAAATAATGAAAATGTTACAGATGTGTTTCATAGATACCAGGTAATTACATACATTTGCTGAGGAAATCATCTAATGGAGTATACTATTTGTCCAAATTTGTCCAATATGCTCTGTAGGACACTAATATTGCCATAATATTTCGGACACTCAAGTATTTAATTTACATATACATATTACATATACGTGCATATACGTGCTTTGTAGTGTGTAGTGTTTTGCAGCCAAACGATTGCACTGTGGGTCCAATGGACATATTTTTCATTCATTTCTTTGTCTCATTATGTTCCACTGCTGTTATTTTTCACACCCTCATATTGCTGTAATTAATATTTTACATATTTTTCATTCAAACATTTCTACTCAATATTTTCTGGACACTTTTTTTGGAATTGTTGGTTGCGTTATGTTCACCACCCGTTTCTGTGCTGTATCCTTACTTACGCAATTTACCCACAGGGTTCATTAAAGTTTCATCTAATCTAACATTAATAATGTGCAGCTGTGCAGTGCTAAATGCTACCAATGTCCTGTCCACCTATACAGGATGACAATTTTCTGCCCAGAGGGGACCTAGCAGACCAGTTTAAACCTGTGGTGCCCTGGCCCCACGTGGAGGGGGTGGAGGTCGACCTCAACTCTATCAGACTCAAACATGGTGAGACACACAATTTTGCAATTTTAAACAAACCAAAAAGACGGCCATTAGAAAACACACTCACTTTTAAGTTTTTTAAAATATGGAATACTAAACACTAAAATTGAGATGGTTGTTTTGTTATTGTCCTGTGTTAAGCTCACTTAAAAAAGATAGCGCTGGCTTTGAGAAAAAATGATCCCATGTTAAAACACCCTGAGTTCACTTGACTGGCTGAAGCAGAACAAAGGGTGAAAATACTCTGAGGATGGGTGCTTTAGGTGAGTGTGTTTGTGTGTGTGCATATGCACATTCCAATTAGTTGGATATGTGTGTATATAGATTTGGTCGATGTTAGATGGGACATCCTGCTGTCATCACATACAGTGGCTTCGGGTATTCAGAGCCCTTCACTTTTTCCACCCTTTGTGTTTTAGACGTATCGTTGTGTTTTAGCCATCAATCTATACACAATACCCGATAATGACAAAGCGCAAATTTGTTAAATCTTTGCAAATTTATTAAAAATAAAAAACTAAGAATTATCTCATTTACATGCAATGTAAATGTGCAAAAGTCTTAGGCACCCTGGATTCTTTAAATATACATTTGGTCTTAGATGTTTATTTTCTGTTTTCTGCATTACTGTTTCACATTACTGCTCTTTACGGTAAATCTTTGGATATTTAGAAACTTTTCATTTCATTCATTTTGAAAGCATCTTTGCTTTACAAAATGTGCCTAAGACTTTTGCACAGTACTGTAAGCATTCAGACCCTTTATTCAGTACTTTGTAGAAGCACCAGGCTGTATTTTAAATTAATGAAATAGCAAGGTCATTTTAATCTGCAGGGGGATTTCCACAAGCAAAGCATGTATTCTGTCTAGTTAAATCAAGTAGGTAGTAGTTAACCAGTCAAAAGTCAGATCTTTGGGGAGGAGTTGCTTTTCTATTGCACTTCCATAAATACAGATGAAAAACCTAGTCAGTTTGGTGTTACCATGCAAGTGCAAGAAAACACTATGATGTGATCTAAGGAGACCACAGAGGACCTCAGGAAGAGAGTAGTGAATGAGCATCAGTCTGGGGAAGGTTAGAAACTCTGAGACAAATAATATACAAATGGAGAGCATTTAACATGACAGTGACTAGAAGCCTAGAACTGGATGTCCTTCTAAAATATCACCAAGAGCCACAAGAAAAATATTAAAACTAATAAGAAACAACCCAAGAATAACATCCGGAGATCTACAAGCCTCCTTTGCTGCATCTGATGTCCTTGTGCCTTGTTTTTTTTAATTTTTTTTATCAAAGAACAAAATGTTCTAGTAGTTTGTGTGTATAACATAATTGAAAAGCCCAAAGTCTGTAGAAGAGGGGAAAACAAATAGGGAATAAACACTTGCTTGAATGAATGTTAAGTGGCAGCAAGTCTGCAATGAAAATAAGTTATTGTAAATCATATTGAAGTAGCGTGTGTAGTGGAATGCACTTTTTTTTGGACTTTCCATATCCTCTCCTCACCTGCTATTTTTGGTTTCTGGTTGTCCTCTCCAGGAGGCGGCAACCATCCTCTGATACCTAACCAGAACCCCAACCAGAAGCAGGTGATCCAGCAGCAATATGTGACATTTAAACCCCACACCAACCCCTACACCAGCCCCCTCCTGAAGAAAGGAGTCCTGGGAAACTTTGAGCCCAAGGAGCCTGAGCCTCCGGGGGTCCCCGGGGGTCCTGGAGAGGGAGCCAAGCCTTTTGTCCTGGGACCAGAGTACAAAGAGGCCGTCCAGGCTTCCATCAAAGAGTTTGGCTTCAACATGGTAGCCAGTGACATGATCTCACTGGACAGGACCATCAGTGATATACGCCACGAGGAGTGAGTACTAATATTACTGCCGCTACTATTTTAACAGCTTCTACTACTACTAAGTTTTCCCCTAGTTTTTATTTTTCAATTGTATATAATCCCATGGTATGTCCCATATAAAGTTGATTTTATTTACAATAAGAAAAAAAAATACAAAAACCCAAAATATAAAAGACTATTAACTATCCAGCAAGAAAACTGTTTCAACCTCAGGCAAACGTTAAAACCTTTTTGCTATAATGGATAGGATTGCCATTATCAAAATTTGCTGTTTCCATTCAGCCATTTTAATTCAATAAATCATTATTCTCAAAAAACTGGTATAGAAACATGCCTAATAGCGTATCCCATAGTTTTCTTAATGAATGTATTAACAGTTTGTGCAGTCAGTTCTGAGCCTGTGCTGGATCAGAGAGTGTATCCCATGGGTGCTGTCTTGTCTTTCTCCTCTGGTGTGTCTTTTCAGCCTCTCTTTCTCTGGGGTCATACTGTTTTTTGTAGACACTGGCCCAACATAAGTTACTCAATGTAGACTGCGGCTAATAAACGATAGCAAAACCTACCAATCCACTCATCTTGGAGTGCTTTTTTCTCAGAAAGGCGATGCTGATCTTCACTCTACTTTTGGCTTGGTACTGCTCTTTTCTTTGTCTGTTCAGCCATGGTTGGCTATCACTGCTCACGGTAACTATGCAGTTCTTCTATTTATTACAAAGCTGTTGCTGCTTCCATGAACATTAAAAGCATCAGTTCCTGTGCACTGCAGGATTTTTCCCAGGAAAAGGGGTATGCACTTAGGGCGCACTTACTAGGCCCGGTTGGCTTGTACCGGCTTGTACCGTGCCGGAGCACGATTGCCCCCCCTCCCCACTCCCCCACTGGCCTGCGCTCACACTGCGCTTAAACATACCGGGCCCAGGCAGGTTTACGTCATCACGATACAACTTCTTGTGTTGAAGGAAAGCGCTTTTGCACAGCACAGTGGAGTTCATAATTTTACTTTGTGGCTTATTTGGAGTCTCTTTGGGTGCGGTGACACACGGCTCTTGAACATGCCGTATAGATTTATCGATTATGCAACGCAGCGATTTTCAGTTAATCGTGCTGCACGTATAAGAAGATTTGTACGGAGGCAGCTGACGTTGACGGATGAATTTGCGGCTTTACTCCCAACTACAATTCACGTTCATCAATAAATCATCGATTTTATGGGACAGTCGCATCATTGACATGTCCGCGATTCGTGCCCGTGCGCGATTAGCGATCACACTAGCCCGAATGCAAGTGAACCGTGCCGGAGCACACCTCTTCAACCGCGCACGGGCACGGTTCAGATGGCCTAATGTGAGTGCGTCCTAAGTGGTATATTACCCAACCCAGATGACTAAAATTAAATAATGACTATTGCACTTCTACACATATAATTGACAAGTTTCAACTTTAGTTTTAATGTCTGGCAATTAACCACAATGTCATTGATATTATCAAGGCAATCAAATATGTGCTTACTATAGAGAAATCTGGAACTGTCAGGATTTTACATACAGCTGAACCTGGAGGCTCCTGCTGTACATCCCTGCCAGTGTCAAGCTGGATCTCATCCTCTGACCGACTAGAACTGGCTGCTCTGTCCTGCTCTGTCCTGATTTCTTTTCATACTGTAATAGTCGCATGACGCATGTCACTTTATATCTTGCACAATACATTTAATTATGTGACAGAGAATTGAAACTGAAAAGCGTAAGCGTAAAAAAAACTGTCTAAACTTTTTAATGCCTGTGTTTCATTTATTTTTTCAGTGCCAATACTTGTTTCAATGCCAATACAACTTTTGCCATTACAAGTGTTTCAATGTCAATATTTCCTTTTTCAGTTCAGGTTTTGTTTTCAATGTTTTCCAAAATTTAAAGTCACTGTTCTAGTTCCATACAGAAGTCCTCTGAGGACGAGACTGTTTTCTCCTGATCTGATCTGGGCTGCGTGGAGGAGGGATGGAGCTGCACCCTGCATTCCTTATCTACTGTAGACCTCCTTGGTCACAGAGGTAGTCTCTCTCTCTTATCTCTCTCTCTCTTATCGCTCTCTGTCTCTTATCCCTCTCTCTCCCTGTCTCTCTCTCTTTTATCCCTCTCTCTCTTTATCTCCTTCTGTCTCTCTTTTTCTCTCTCTTTGTACCTTTTTCCTGTCTCTCACGCTCTCTTTTCTGTTTGTTTTTCTTTCTCTGTCTCTTTCTTTTATTCTCTCTTTTCCTTTGTCTTTTTCTCTTTGTTTCTTTCTTTTTCCCTTTCTCTTTTTTTCTGTTTCCCTCACTGTTTGTCTGTCTCTGTCTCTCTTTTCCTCTCACTCTTTTATCCCTGTCTTTCTCTCCTCTTTTCTCACTCTTCCCCTGTCTCTCTATCTTTTTCCTGTTTCTCTTTTTCTTTCTCTATCTCTCTTTCTTTTTTCCCTTTCTCTTTATCTCTTTCTTTTTTCCCTTTCTCTTTATCTCTCTCTCTCTCTCTCTCTCTCTCTCTCTCTCTGTTTTCACCAGCCACGGTAGAACCCATCCAGCTCCTGTGCCTCTGAGGCGTTGCATCCAGTGAAAGAATGTCCCGGCGCTTTCTAAAGAGCCCGACGTTGCAGACAGAAGTATGGGAGTTGTAAAGAAGGCCATAAAATGTGACATACTCTGGGTTACGCCACCCGGGGCCCCGTGTGGCGTAATAACAGAAAGATTAGAGTGCAAAACAAGTTTATGGACTCAAACAAAGAATCACAATCCAGTTTCATGCTAGAAGAAACTTCAACCTCTTCCATTCCATTCCTTTCTTCTTCTACTGATCACAGGGTTCCTACATATTTTCCAGACCTCATTTTCTTGGCTGGGGAATGGGGAGTGTCAACAAGGCCATATAAATCTATAGCTGAATGTACAGTCAAATGTGTATCCCATCCATACTTTTCCATAGCTTTTGCACTTCCCAAACTTTTTAACCGCAACAATGCAGATTCAGAAGCACCACTGCAGGCATCCTTTGGTTTAGGATTTAGGCATCCAAAGGTTTAGCGATAGATTGAGATATGAACTGCTTGGCGAGCTCCGCTTATTTCAATAACACGCCCATGTTTGGCTACAGTGTTTGTTTAGCTCCAAAATAAATAAAAAAGGAGGGTGGAGTGAGACATGCAACCACCAATATAAGCAGAAATTAATGTATGATGTTTCCTTAAAGGTGCTCTATGTAGTATTTTAACATGAATAAATCATCACTACATTAATTTTAGTATAATTAACATAAACAAATGAGACCATCACTAGCAGCTGGTCAGCCTCTACCAGCCTCTACACTGCATTTTACATTGTGGCCACTGGGTTGGATTTGGCGGGAAATCTGTTGAATTGCTTTACGCCACAAAAACAGGAAGAGGGCGCTGTTCTAACAGAGCTAACAGGAAGTGCGGTGTTAATTTTGAGACACGCTAGCATAGCAACAATACCACTGGTATCGTCTCATTTTTTTACGGTAATTATATCAATGTCACGTGTCACAATTAATTTGACTCACTGATGTTTAAAGAAGCTACACAGAACATTTAAAAGACCCTATCTTCATGAAGCATCAGTGTGATACTACTTATTACAACCCGTCCTCTGAATGTAAAGTGTTGGGGTTTGTGTTAGCCTAAAAAGGTGGCTAAGCTCTGTCCCACAAATAAAAAAGTCTTGCTTATTCCTCACTCTAAATAACTCCCATGTCCTGGACTCCAACTGTTTGGCCAATGATATACAGCCATGGCCTTTTAGGGAGCTAGAAGAACTGAATGTGTGTGTGTGTGTGTGCATGTACACTCAGAGGCCAGGAGACAAACAATTACGTAATTTGAGGGCGAGAGCAGAGCGTCTGTGCCCAGAGGTAGCAGACAGAAGAATCAATCAGGATTACCATTCCACTACCACTCACTGTGTGTGTGTGTGTGTGTGTGTGTGTGTGTGTGTGTGAGAGAGAGAGTGAGAGAGAGAGAGAGATAGAGAGAAAGAGAGAGGGAGAGTGTACACATGTTAATAAAAAAAATATGCAAAGAAAATAAAATATTTTTTTTGTTAGTTTTTCTGCAGCTGTGGTCAGGGAGGAACCATCCATCATATTAGAGGTGCACAACATGACTCCTATCTGATATTTACGAAAAGGCATTTTTTGCCATTTGTCCGATTTCGTATTGCATTAGGATTCAATTGAGGAACTTTTTGTTCTGTATATTATTTATGTTGCATGCGTTCCAGTGGAGACAAACTAGACCCGTAAGTTATTCATTCAGGCGGCGATATGTTTATTACATATTGCGCGGACCGATTAGAAAACATCAGATCTGTGAGGAAAAAAAAATCTGAGCTGCAGTGTGAACGGAGCCTCTGCATGGCTTTCACCACCTAGGTGGCCCTGAAATTGTACGGCTGTAACAGCGGTGAGAGATCATTAACACACACACACACTTCCAGAGGGATGATGGTGTGTGGCTGCGGCTTTGAGGGCAGGACAAAATGTGTTTACTTTCTGGAGAAATGAGGGAGGAGCTTAATCTCAGATCTGTATGCACTAGTAGGGGTTCGACCGATAAGGGAATGTGAAGGCCGATACTGATATTTGTGTAGTGGATTATTTTGTGCCATATTCTTTAAATATGAATAAAAATGCCATTGCAGGTTTTCTGTAGCTGTGGTCAGGGAGGAACCTTCATCATATCAGAGGTGGACAAGCCCATATCAGAATTTAATATTTAACGGCCCCATATACATCGGTCTATGTGCTCCATTCCTCTGAATAGCTGTATGTCTAAAATAAAAACACAGATCCAGAGTTAGGCTTGGTTTCCACTCCCTGGCGAAAGAAGATGACACACTGACGCGAGGAACCTCATTGTGTGTGTGCGCCTTTGGCCTTGTTCGCTGGCTGCAGCCCACGCACTCCATTTCATTTTACAGCTGCGCTAAGTGGATAACCCAATTCATTCTAGACAGCTCTGACTGGCAGCCAAACTGTAAATAAAAAACGCAGGAATTACCAACGTGAAATTGCTCCCAAGCAGGAGGTGATAAAAATTCTCTATTTTGTGGTACAAAATGTACCACAACTGCAGATGTGCTTATTTTTATTTATTCTGTGATGCTGTAATGCCAAACAGGTCTAACACACACACAGACACACACACACAGTTTTGTTAATATAATATAATATATTTATTAATATACATAACTTAACCTAAACAGATTATTAACCGTACACACAGAAATCCCATGCAACCACTTTGGAATGTCGACTGTAGATCCGATTGGGCTTTCTTTCATTAGTGGAATATTTCTGGGATGGTAGCAATGCCAAACATATCCAACCCCAAAAACCCCACAGCCTCCGACCTCTGACCTGGCCTCATTCCCGGCATTTCACACAGACACACAACTGCAACAATGTTAAGGGATCGCCGCTGTGGGGATCTGTAAGTGGGTGGATATCCTAATTTATAGGGAGCTGCCGTGGATTTATGGTTTAAACAGTTTATGGTTTAAATCAGATTTTGTTTTGTGCAATAAAAGCTCCAATGACAGACCATAATTAGATTAGGTTCATTATATGGGTTTGAGCTAGAGGACCAAAAACAACCTCAGAGAACTTCATTACAATTAAGTTTTGGAGGAACTCTAGCGTGTAGGAGTTGAATGCTTAAAGGATAGTATGTTTTTGACCCTGTCATGTGAGATTTGCATCATTCATTTGGTGCTGATAAAAAGCTGCCATAGGCTTCAGTATTCAGTTGTTCTATTTACGCTAAACAAATTGGAAACGTAAAAACGCATCACTTCCTGTCTCCAGAGGATTTTCCCCCAGGAAAGACCTAACTGACACCGGGTCTTTAGAACGGCAGATGGAAAAAACTTTTATGAACTGGCTAGAGGTTGGATCACTATTAAGTTGCATTATTATCAGTGATAAAGAGTAGCAAAGCAGACATTTATTAATATGAAAATATCACCAATCTGTACTATACACACACATCAGAAAAAAATCCTTATATTTGGTGAAAATAGAGTTGAATCATTTGTCAAATGTCATCTATATCTAAACTACTCACAAGAAAGACATTGGAGCCACATATTCTGCCCAGGAGATACCAAGATTAAATGGGGGGTGGACAGAAAAAGGCTGCCATGGGGAAGAATGTGGGTGCCAAAAAGAAGATACATAAATACATACTGTAATCTAATTCTCTGGGTAACATTACGCATGTCTGAAAAAAAAAAGCTCGGGAACGCCACTGAGCTCATAGTAGGGTGAGGGCCTGTAGCTCAAACCATGATCCACAGAGCTAATGCACCCTCACCCATTGCTTCTCACCCACAGGTGCATCAGCATTGATTAGCGTGCACTGTTTTGATAAGGGGAGGGTGTATTTCCACTATTTAATGTTCTAAATCAGGGCAAAGTAATAGTGAGCTGATTGACACAACAGTGATCCAACCTCTTCATGAAAGTGTTTACTGTTCTAAACACCTGGTGTCAGGTAGGTCTTTCCTGGGAGAAATCCTCTGGAGACAGGAAGTGATGCGTTTTGCATTCTTGGTTTGTTTGGAAGGATCTTAATAGCTTTATATTGATATTGACTTTGGTTTTTTGTTTCTCTTTTTGTGATACTGACTGTATTTAACATTTTTGTTGTATGTTGTTGGTCTGTAACTTCTTCTTCCATCTTGATACTGCTTTCTTAGTCAGGTCTCCCGTGATGCCATTCTTAATCTCAACAGGACCATGCTAAAGGTTAAATAAACAGTGCCTTCAATCACGGTGTAGGCTACAGTTGGCGTTACGTTCAAGACGGCATACTCCTCCACCTGCTTGGATGGCTGAAGGAGAGAGAGAGAGAGAGAGAGAGAGAGGGAGAGAGAGAGAGAGAGAGAGAGAGAGGAAGGGAGGGAACACCAAGTCCACCTGCAGTCCCCCACCAGTGGCAGAAAAGCCCGAGGGAGTCAAGTGGGAG
>CABFOQ010054914.1:22188-39815 GCA_900660455.1 Gephyroberyx darwinii | reverse complement strand
AGAGTAATCTGGTTTTACTGTTTGTGCACTTTATTTTGTAATTTCCAAATTTTCCCATTAAACTAATCTAGTTATGAACTCTGTCCTCTCATCCTTTTAGAATTGTATGCAATCAAGATAACATGTTCTCTTTTCTAAAAGTAACATTAATAATATTCTCTACACTGTTTTTACTCCGGTAGGCTACTTTTACTTGCATTTAAATATAAAAAAAATATCAGCAAAGTAAAAGTAGTACTTCTACCTGAGAAGGCCATTACTTTTTACATGCATGCTTTGGAATATTGGAGCCTTTACTCAAGAGAGAAAAAAAGCGCATTTCTGGCTAATGCTCCGCTGTCCCATGCCGCTGATTCTTTCATTTGATCAATCCTGACAAGAACGCTGCCTCATTAGTTACATTCCAGAGATCCAGAATTTATTCCAAAGAGCCTTACAGCCTTACTAAATTCAGTTAAAAACTGTCATTGTTAAAACTGTCTGAATTATGTGTCTCTTATTTAATTTCAAACAATGAACCAGAAGTATATACAGCAGACTCCTATAGCTGGGGATGGACCTCATTATTTCCACCTCACTTTGCCTAATAACACATAACAAGCGCTATGTGGTTTGCGGTAACATACAGCATGTAAATACACATGAAGATATTTATATTTGTTGTTGATTGGATGGACATTCTTATTAAAATACAGTTCTATTTTTTAATTTGTTTCATCTTTTCTAAGAAGTCATGGTTGTGTGACGTTGCATTTGGCGCCCCATATCCCTCAATGCGCTGGTTTGCTGTGTTTCTTCCATAAAATAAACATCTGAATTTCTTCTACACAACCATCTTCTGTGCCCCTGTCTGCACGAATCTTCTATGGACATCCACCTATGCATGAAACTGTTTTGATAAAGTAACTTGCAACTACTTTAGGATCGCTGTTCATGGTATAGGCCTCCATCCATAACACATAGCGGCTAAAACCATCTATACAGCCATTGATGGCAATGCCATAGGCCTTTAACTTATCGTAGCCGTCCATGTGCCAAAGCGCATTTGGCCCTCTGCAGCTGTACTGTCTTCTCAAGCGTCATGCTCGTCTTAATTCCACACCTTGTGGATCAACCAATTTGATGATGCGTCTTATGGTATCTTGTGACACAACAAATCCCCATTGAACTGCACGAAGATGTAGCCAACAGTAACCCTGCATCTGTCCATTGGTCATGATCTCATGTTGGACAAAAGCCAGCACTTTGTCCAAGTCAGACTGGTTCCTCCTTCTGAACAGACCAAGTCTTCTACAAATTCTCTTTAAAGTTCGGACAGTTATTATTATCTGATTGTTATGTGCTAAAATTGCAAGTATTTCTTTGTTACTGAAAGAAAGTCTGAAGTAGAGTTTGATTAAGTCATCCAAATCCGGCATTGCAAGCATTGTTGTGAGCAGCAAAACTGATGTAATCTATCTAATCATTTTGAGAGGAGATTTTTGCAGAAATTGAAGAGAGCAATTCAGTCTCTGTAGGAGGGGATGTAATTTGCCAGAGTTGCATCATCCATCAGCACGATGACGTCGCTGTCAATCTGCACAGAAGAAAAAGAAAAGAAAATACAATAATTTTCTTCAAAGTGCACATTGCATAAATAATGTTTAAGCCCCTTAAATCAGTACTATTGTCAGTAGGGAAATACTGATCTAAATTTGCAGGAAAGCTTTGGATGCAGGGGTCAGTACAATAATGGAACAAAAAACAAAAATCATGCCTTTTATTTACATGATTCTGCATAGCTTTTCAATAACTGGATCACCCTCTCCTGGTTAAAAAAAAGCCAGGGACACACTCCCTGGCCACACTCATTCACAGGTTTATGAGTGTCTGGATGTTGCCTGCAATCCATTATAGACCCTTTCAAAGTAAAAGCCTCTGTGTTAATCCAACTGAAACCCGTGGCTACTAGACAAGACCTGCCAGACCTGAGAGAATGGGGGTGAATGGAGCTAAATGGCTAAATCAATTTAAATACAACTTTAACCCACCCAAACATTGTTCTGTTTATGATTCAAACAACAAATTGACAGCCTGATCGATTCTAAGGAGTGAAATGCCTGTGCATGTATTTAGATAAACATGAAATCATCTAATGTCTCCTGTTAATTTCCACACTCCTTTTATTGCTTAATTTAAGTTCTATTTGTGTTTATCCGCTTTTCCTTTTGCTGTATCCTACTATTTTTCTGCTGCAACATCCTAATTTACACATGGGGATTAAGATAGTTTGATCTAGCCTAATCAATCTGAAGTGATGCTTCTCTACCAGCCACCGGTTACATGGAGTTCACTCAAACAAACTTTTACTGGGGAAACCGAGAGAATGCCTGATAATTAGGTTACCAGAGGAAGTCTGGTAACTCAGAGTGTATCTGTGATTTCAATCCCGTGCTGATCAACGTCAATAGCCTACTGCTTTTCAGTGAGGTACAACACGATGTTTGTGATTCTGATAATACTACTACTTTGCGCAGTAGCTCTATTCTGGACTCTGAAATAATATGCACCACACATTTATTGGGGAAATAAAGAATAAATGCCGTCCAGCAATTAAAATCATAATATACTAGATTACATTAACCAACACTGTCCTACTGCCCTAATCCCCTTCAGACAGCCGACCAGGATAATATTCCTGTGGTGATGAGGTAAAAATGACCATGGCCAGCCTGTGGTAACACTAATACAGTCCCGAGGAGGGGAATACCGTTGACAGTGTCAAGCCAAGATTCTCCAGGCATTGTACTCTAACCACTAACCTCTACACTACTGTTACATGCACAGTGTTAGTTTGCAGTAATGTTAGCTAACAAACGTGCATTTTGCATCCTTCATATCCGTAGCCTTTTCTTTGTTTTTACAATTGCCAGGCACCAAACCAACACATATTTCTTTTTCACTCACCTTTTGCTCTTCCATTAATGAAATGGCTTCCTCTGGGACCCCTTGAACACGTAAAAACTTGTTAATTCTGACATTTTCGGTCAGCCTGTAGCTCCTCTCCAGCATGACGCAAAGTGACTCTCTCATTGGAGTTGGGTACTTACAGGTACCCATAATTCTGACTTTAATCTCAGAATTCTGACTTTATTCTCAGAATTCTGAGAATTCTGACTTTAAACTCAGAACTCAAATACATTTTTCACATGTGGCCCTAATCCTCTTCCGTAGGGTTCAGACCCCGAAGGGGTAGAACCCTATTGTTTTCCTCCCGGTTTATTAGTGTGCTTGCTTCAGCAAGCAACACTTATGTTCTTGTACTTACTTCTTTATTATTATTATTATTATTATTGTTTTTGTTATTATTGTTATTATTATTGATTATAATTATTATAATTATTGATGATTGGCCCAACAACCGTTGGGCATCAACCACTAGGGGGCGCTACAAATGCACAAAATGCACGTGGCACAAATTTGGCCATAAATCAATGACAGTTTGTCCAAACATCACCAAACTTGGTGGACATTTTTAATTAAGCTGTTGAAACATGTACACAAAATGTTTTTGAACTGAACTTTGTTTTTTGAGAATGGAAGCCTCTGTCCTAGTGGCCTTGCTTACTTAGATGTAACCCAGGTCACAAAGAGTTAACAACACGGAAGTGCCTTAGCCAATCAGAACACAGGTCCGCAGCACGGTAGGCAGGCTAGACTGCATATGCTAGTCAGACGCTGGGTGACACTGTTGGGAGAGGACCTGCGGCTGAACGGTAAAAATGTAACTCAGATAAAACAGTAAAAAAACAATATAACGTTGTCAAAATAGAAAGGTAACAGCCTGTACTTTGTTGTAAGTTCAGTCTTCCTCTAGAGTGACCCCTCTTTCCAAACAATCAATAAAGGATCTCTTAACCTGTTCTTCCCCCACGGGTAAATCCTCTTCCCAAACAAATTAAACAGAGAATCTCTCAAAAAGAAATGAAACCAACATTTCCGGTGCTGTTGGAGTTACCTCCGGTACCAGGCAGTAGATAGTCTTTGGGCACCCAGGATATAATTTACCGGGCGAAGATCTCCGTTGTACAAGGTCTCGGGGTTGTTGGAGGCCTGCGCGGCGAAGTAGCTCCGGGGTATTTCCTCCTGCCCACCATGGACTATACTTGGGGCCAGGGATAGGCCACGGACGCTACCACAAAGACAAACGGCTAGGCGGACACTGCCTCTTCTCAGTTGCACAGTATGCTGCCATATTGTTTTTATCACCACAATTTTTATAGGATGAGGGGCCAATTACTACATAGATGCCAGAATCCCATTGGCAGAACAAGGGAGGTGTGACTGGGGTGGGAATTGATCAATTGCGAATTGATAAGGAGCAAAACAATATTTATGGCAGATCCGCACAATATGGGCTTACAGTATAGTATTTTTCTGGGGCTGCATATATTTGTTTGTGGAATTTATCTTCTTCTGTTGCTCTGCATGCAGTTTGCAGTAACAAAAGGTTTTGAACCCGCAAATCGCTGCCTGCGGCTATATTTTTTATTTCACTTACTTGTTTTCACTTTTTGTTCCTTGCACTGTCACTTTTTTGTAAATGCAATAAACCACGTTTATAGACATAATATTGCTCACTGCTTTTTTGGAGTTGGGGGTATACTAATTATGTGTTGACAACAGTTAATGTAATTAACAACTAATCTTCTGATTTTGAAATGGCTATTTCAGAATAAATAGGCTACATAATATGACATGATAAAAACCCATTTATTCTCTCTATCATTTGACTAGCCTTGAGGGAGTGGCTCAGTCTTTTCTTAGAGCAAGGATAGACCAGTTAGCTCAAAGCTCAGGGTCCTGCCGATGGGTACTAGCATCCTGCCTACATGTCCTATTCTCCTGGTCTACCTGCTCCTGTCCACTGACGCTGGTCATGTCTGTCTGTGTGAGTGTGAGTGTGTGTATGGGAGTGTGTGGGTGTGTCTCCTATCTGTTCCAGGCTGCAGCTCGGCAGAGTTGGTGTCTGCGTGGTCCCCCATCCTAGGACGATGCTGACTGAGTGGGTGTTTGCATTCTCCTATCTGGGCAGTGTTGGCGCCTGCGTGGTCCCCTAGTCCTACAATGACACCGACTGAGCTGCCGTATGCTGTGATGCCCCACATCAGATCTGGATGTCCCACCATAATAAACTTTTATGAACTCTGTATACGCTGCTTGCCCAAACTCGGCATCTATTGCACACCCAACCGTCCTGATAGGCGGATCCCTCTCTGAGTAGCCCCTCCCAAGGTTTCTTCCATGTTGGGCACTGTGAAGCCCTTAGAGACTGTAACGGTGATTAAGGACTATACAAATAAATTTGTGAATTTGAGAGGCAAGGCAAGTTTATTTGTATAGCACCTTAAAACAAGGACATTTATAAAGACAGTTAAAAAAATAAAAATCGCAGTGCAAAAGGAATAAAAGTCATAGTGCAAGTTTACCGTTCAGCAGAAGGCGGTGGTGAACAGAAAATAAAGGATATAAAGGTATGCCTATACCTACTTATTTTTGAAAATCATCAAATGAATGATCCACTTGTCTTAAACCACTTAAATGCTAACTGGCTAACTACAGCTGATAAAAGCTGGTCACATCATTTATGTAAGCATATATTTTGCCATGCTATTTTTGGAGAGTTTTGCATATTTTTAGTGCAGAAAGGTGCACAACAACTCTTTGGCATTTTCAAAATTGGCTGCACGAATGAGACTCAAGAATGTCCTTTTGACGTCACGCGACATAATTCTTGACCCGCATGTTGTGACCGTGAATCCAGTCAATTTTTAATGGTTGTGCATATTTCAATTAAAGCACTTTATCATGTAATGCCATTTAATTGAAACTCAAAATATGTGAAAAACATACTGAGTCGGAGGTCTTCTTCTTCCTCTTCTTGAGTTTTAAACAGCAGCCTTCTGCTGCGTGTGGAGTGTGGACCATTTCTATACATTAATCCTATTTTTTTGATAAACTCAAAGAATATCCTACTGCACTGACCGTTAGGTAAACTCATCTTTGTTCTCCAACCTCTCTCAGCTCTGTTTTCATCACTTGTCTTTCCTTTTCATACTTCTTATAGTGAATAATATCATGTTAGCATAAACCTGTAGTGTGTTTCCCTATACGTTTTGGGTTTTATTCAGCTTGCTATGCCCAAGTCATAATATTTAATCATTATTACTTCCTCTCTCCTATTTCTGCCTGTACTTTTCACTATATTAACCTTGTTTTGGAGATCATATAAATGTCTTCCTTTCAATTCACCATCCCATTGTTGTTGCCATTTCTGTATTGCTTTCCTACAGACCCTTCCTTTAACTTCTGATTTGTTTAGTGGAATATATAAATCAATTTCCTCTCTCGCAAGACTTGTTCAGCCAGACTGTTGACAGCTTCATTGCTTCTCAAACCAACATGAGCTGGGACCCACATGAACCTTACATAAATAGCATGCTGTAAAATTCTTGAGTATATTTGGAGAGATTTTGACAGCTGCTCTTTATTAACAGATATTTAAACTCATTAAGATGGAGTCTGAACATATCAACACCCTTTCAGGCTGTTCAGTCCTCAACCCACTGAAGTGCCATCAATACTGCCAATATCTCCACAAAATACTCCAAGAAAGTTGGAAGTACGTGTACCCACTTCAATTTCTGTCCCTGGGATCACAAATACAGCTCCTGTGAATTAATTCTCTGGCTCCTTAGACCTATTTGTGTATATTTGTAAAAAAAAAAAAATCCAGATACTGTTTTATCAATTTCCTCTCTTTCTTAACTTGAGCAAGTACAGCTCTATCACTGGAGATGCAAGCAGCCATAGCGCCACCTCAGGTATCAAAACTGTAGGACTCATTATCTCACCATAAACTCCCATCTCCACTGCAAGAGTATTTTCCATCTACTTAAAACTATATTTCTGAGCCCTCTCATGTTCCCAGCATTCATGTAATACTAACTTAGTAGAATGAGACTCTTTATGACTTTGCAATTTGGCTCAATAATGAATCATCAGCTGTTTCCTTCTGTAATGGCATCTCTTCCATTTCTACCTGCAGAGCAGATATGGGAGAGGTCCTCACAGTCCGACTTGTGCTTGCACAACATCCAGCTTCCCCATGAGTCTTTGATGGTTTTCTAAGAGGAACAATCAGCACCCCATCAGTGAGACAACTCATCACATTTATTACTTTCTGGCATTTTGTCCTGACCATGTTAATTCGAGAGGAAAAATCAAAATCACATTCACTCTTTCCAGCTCTCTGACATACATTTTGAGTCATATTGAGGTGTATTCCAAATAAAGAATATTGTCTACAGAAAATTTAAACCCACAATCATATGCACACTGCTCAATCTTACCATTTCCTTCTTGTATCTTTTTCCCAGCATATTGAATATTATTTTTTCCTCTTTTCCACAAAACTCATGTGAAAAAAGAGATCTCCCTATATTTTACTGCACAGAGGACAGGAAATGACTGATCACACTTTGTTGAGGTGTTCCATTTTCTACTGTGGTTGCCTGTCTTGCATGGTCTTTGATCCAGCTAACTATTCAATAACCTCCAACTCCCATTGTGTCTAACTTATTTATTTATTTCCACACCATGTCATAGACCTTTTCTACATCAACAAATACTGCTATCACCAATTATTTATTAATTTGAGTCTTCATCACCTCATCTTCTTAAATCTAGGCATATCACTGGATCAATGGTTCCTCTACCTTTCCTGCCACTTTGGTACTTAGAAATCATTCCTCTCTTTTCTATGTTCATGTCTCTGCTATCATACCTTCCTTAATCTTGTGTGATGTAAGAGCTATAGGTCTGTAACTGGTAGGCCTGGGCCAATTCAAATAGGGATCACTATTGCCACCTTCCAAGATTCTGGAAATGTTCCATCATATATGCTACATAGACACAAGATCTTAAGTAATGCCCCCTCTTTGAGATGTTTCAATGTGAAGTAACAGATATCTTCACCATCCCAATGTTTCCATACTTACTATAAACAGTGGATAATAATAACACCCTATAGTTAATTCAGAACATCCCAATCATACACCAGAGTAAGATGAGGGACAGACTCGTTTCCTGTCATTTGGACACACCAGTTATTTTTCTTCCAACAACTCTTCTTAAAAGAGTATACGGGCACTGAAAACTCCACCCGACTGAGACACGGGTGACGGGAAGTGGGCAGCTTCTTAACGTCACTGGCAATGATAAGAGAAAAATTATGTCGTGCAGGAGCGCGCAGATGAGTTGACTCACCTCTCCCCGCCAGGTAAACTTTGCTGGCGTGAGTGTCTTTCTTGAAGGCAGAGAACAGCCTTGTCTCGGGATTCACCGCAGCAGTGTGAGTATCTATGAACACAGAGGGATTGTTTCCTCGGTCTGCAGTTTGGTTGACCCCTTCTGCACCACCGCTATCGCCGGGTTGACTCATCTTGAACCATCACCTGCCAAAGCTGTCCGCAAGCTGCACGGCTTTTGTTTAGGGACTGTTGCTAGGCTACAGCACGTATTTGGATACTGTATCCCGGCAACATTGGTGATGGGTGAGTTTATCGCTGTCAGACTAATGTAGGCTACGGGCCCGATCAGTTTGGCAGGGATAATCAAATAGCCTGTTGGGGGATGAAGGGAAATCGTTATTTTGTTTGACACCCTACACACAACCCAAGCCATATATATTCGCTATAGAGCTGCCACACTGACGTCACTCTGAACCCCAAATCTTTCTGAAAGCGGATTAAAGGAAAACAAAAAAAAAACGCTTTCACTATTCAGATTGTGTTATTTTAACTTATTAATGCTATAACGTTAGCATTGCACTGTACGAATCAAAACGTGAGCTGAGCATATTTTTGCTTTGCTTTTCAAGAGGTTGGGGTGGCCTTCTGCTCCAGGTATGGCTACATCTCTACAGAGAAAAGGGTGAAGCCTCACCTCCTGAGCATCTTGGGAGTGTTGATTAGTTGTTATTGCCTGATTCTTGCTTCAGGTGATGCATGATTTTTTTACACAGGCCTTGGCAACAGGTGCACTACAGTGTTGTCGGATTGCAGCTATGGTTTGAACATCACACTGTAGAGAAGCTGGATTTATGTTCTTCACCAGTATCTAATTGAGTCTGCAATTACAAAACTCTGCACTAGATGGCAGTAGATTGCCAACCCAGGCAGTTACTCTTGTCAATTAGCTGGCCTGGGGTAATTTAAGAAGAGGCCTTTTTGCCTTCTTGTTTACACTGTTCTATCTCAGTGGCATTATTAATGATGAATTCACCATGATTCGTGTGCTTGGGACTAAGGTTGGGAGCTGGACCGCCAAGCCGGCAGTATGCCTATAATAAATTACTTAATCTTAATAAAGCTGCTGTTGATTCAGTGATTTCAAGGCCTGTGGGCATCTGACTGAGGCCTCTCTGCTTGCCCACATATCCTAGTGTTGAGTCTTTTTTTTTTGTCTTAAGAATATTTTTGGCATTACTTTATCAGATAGAATACAGTGGAGATTGACAGTGACTGACAAGTCAAAGGTTGTGAGCTGGACCTGATGGTATGTGCCTTAGTCACAGCACTTTTCCCAAGGATAAATCCATGAACCTTCATCTAAGTTACACTGCTGTTGATTCTATTAGATTTAAGGGATCCTAGACTGGTGAACTCAAAAGCCTTGAGTTTTGTGCCAAAGGACTTTTTTTTTTTGCTTCCTCAAATGTCCCATGTTTGTTCTGAGAATGTCTTGCCTCTACTGAAGAGAAATGTAACACCGGCCCAGGAGCAGCTATTTACACAGGAAAGGCTCAACTTAAAACTAGTCTAGTGTTTTGTATATTCAATATGCCGGTTGTTATTGATAAAATTCCCATGACTGGTAGCATCTTTTTTATTGTTTGATTGTTGGTGAATTTTCTGTTCTGTAACTATACAGGTAGGATGGTTCTACTTCACTTTTACAATGACAGTTGCTCACCTAATTTCTACAATGTACATGCTGTTACATGGTTATAGTAGTAACATGACTTGGTAATATAAGGAGCTCAATGATTCATTTCAATATTCTTATTTGGAAGCATATTTCCTGCATTGACTGTCCCCATTGTGCTACCTTGAGTGGTTTCTTTCTTTCTTTTTTTATGTTGTTTAACATTGATAAGGTTTTTTCTGCTCACTCTACCCCCGCTTGTAGAAAACCTGAACTTAACAAGAATCACCTGATAAGAATCTGGCTGAACTTCAGGCAGGATAATTGTATCGACCTCAAGTTGTTGTGGCTTTTTGCAGCATGATATATTAAAAGCCACACAGCTGGCCTGGCAGAGATTACGTTGGTCATGGCTTCATTTCAAATATGTCGTATTCTCCATTTACTGTTTTGAGAGTTGCCATAAGTTTGCATTTACCTTGTAAATTCCTCTTATAATGTAACAGAACTCAAACAGCGGCAAAGCCAGTGGTGGTGGTAGGATGGTGTGGATGGAGTGCGGTGGGAAGCTTGTGTTCGTGTGTGTTTGTATGTGTGTGTGTGCGTGTGTGGGTTGAGGAGTGCTTAAAGTAATATTAGAAAATTTCTCAAATTTCTTTACAAATGGCTCTTTACCTATTAAAGTACAATTAGTGTCACGCCAACAGTAAAAGCAAATCGCTGAGTGTGATGAGAAAATATGCATCAATGAATGGCAATTAAGACTTCTGCATGCAGAACACACATGGGACATTTTTACACAGTTTTATATTATTTTATTTCTCAGTGCAACAGATGGTGTTACCTTTCGGTAATCTAGGGGATTTCAGTGACATAACTAATGTACAGATACAGATTCCAGGCTCAACACAGAGAATAACACTGAACACAGACACCAAATCTGAACATTTGAATGCAGAGCCCTTTGATTTAGTTGACATGGCACACAAAGTGTTTATGCCATGAAAGTGAAATCTGTAGTTTTTCTACTGGACAGTGAAGACAGCCTTGGTAGAATGATAGTTCGCTATTAAATTAACAACATTTGGATTTTATACAGATTCAGTTCATCATAAATAGATAATTTAATAGATAATATGCATCATTTTTAAACAATAAGTCACATATATTGTGCCCAAAGTTTTACGGGAAAACATTCCAAATTTGGAGACGTATCGATATCCTTTTGTGTATTTCTGTTGTGAACAGTATGTAGATGACACAGAAAACTTCAGCTTTCATGTCAGCATGATGTCAATCATCTCTGCAGCCACCGTTTTACGGCTGTGGGACGTCGACGCAGTCACAGTGTTCCTACCCGGGCCTAACTGCTTCTCTACAGTCAGTCCATTTGTCCCTCACATTAGAGTCAGCCTCAGTCAGCTACCTCCATCAGGGCCGGTGTTTCTGCCATTCCTTTCGGTTGTCCTCGCTGCTGTTTGTTCTCGGCCTTGGCAGGAAATGTCAGTAGCTGTTGGAGTATGTTGTTCGCTTCAGTCGCTCGACATTTTACATTGCTCATCCGTCCTTTTCCTGCAGTGTGAAACTGAACACAGTAGGCCACATTAGCAATCAGCGCGTCTATTGAAATAAAAGCTCTTCCTTCAAAAAGTAATAGTGAAATGTGAAGAATACTGACATTTTCTGAAGTGGTATTATCTAGGGAAGAAATCTTTTCTAACTCAGCATTCATTTTCATGTTCATTTTTTTTTTTTAATTTTTTTTTTTTAGAAATGATGGTTTTCTATCTATTTTAAAGCTAGTAAGGACAAAATGTAGAAAATGTTGTGGTCCAACACTGAAATGATCCATGTTCATCTGGTTTCTCTGTGAAATTCTGGACATATGTTTTTTTTTTTAGCCTTACTGGTTTATAACTGAAGCATCCCAACACTGAGACTACCTAGCTGTCTCATCAAGAAGCTTGTGGTGCATTTGACTTAGTTTGATCTGACTCTGACAAACTGTTGTTGGGCACTAATGTGCTATTTATGATGCTGTATGAATTATAGGTCTGTACTGGTCACACCCTGTACGGCATTTCAGTTCATATTAGATAAGCATGTTCCATGACAACAAGCGCAGTCAGTTGTTTTGCAGGTTATTTGGAAGTGTGTTGGTGTTTTTAGCTGGAACACAGTTAAATCAAATAAGGATTTTTTTCTGGAACCGACAGACTTTAGAAGAACATCTGAACATTTAAGCTAGCTTCACCCAGGACTGTCGTTGTGCTACACTATCATAGATAGTAAAAGGCCATATACATACTGTATAACGTCTCTACCACTTTGTTGTAGAACCCCATAAACTCTACAGAGATCTCATAACATGGAACAAATCAATGCATTTAGAGATAAACTAACCTTAACAACAATAACAACAACAACAATAAATGTTACAAATCCAAATTCAAATTCAATTCAAAAATCCAAATCCAAAATTATTATAATGCATCAAATGGTGCTTTATTAAATATTTGTGCTATTACCATTATGATATTATTTGCTGTTTTAATGAGGCAGGGATAAAAAAATAAAGCTATGGTTTAGTGCTTTTTTATCTGTGGAATTCTTATCCATCTGGGTTTGTCCCATACTGAAGTGTTTGCTCAACTCCCAGAGCCTTCCATTTAAAGACCTTGATGCTGTGCAACTGGATCTGATATCAGCCAGCATTTCAAATGGAGTGCTGATTTCCCACATGTCATTACCATCCTATGTTTATCCTGCTCCTCATCTCTTCCTCTCTCAGGCCTGATCCTCCTTATAAGCCAGGTAAAGGCACATATGGAAGTTGCTGGAGCTCAGTCAGCGGCACGGTCAGCATATTGCGGAGAGACATGATTCATGGCACAGGAAAAGAGAACTACTGTAAAGGCCCCTCCTAAAATGGCATCAAAACATGTGTGCCTAATGATATTAACTTATATATATAACTTATAATGATATTAACGCCTTAACTTATTAGCCTGGTATTTTGGCAGCTTTAGAATCACGTGGAGCTATAAACTGCCACATATCTCAGCATGTAAGTACAAAGCTTGTCAATCACAGGCTGCTGCATTGTGCAGCAATCTGTCGCTAATTCAAATACCCATGTTACACTTGGCCATACCCTGGAGCCATCCTGATTACAAGCGAATCTGAATGCATGTTGAAAACAACTGTGTACACATTTATTGTGTTTCATATCTACTGCATGCTGTATTTCCCCAAACCATCAATAATGAAGCATCCCATGATTAATAAAAGGGAGAATGCAGCATGTGTGGGAAATGGAATTATATTTTTTGCAATGGCATAATGATTTAATTTGACAGACTATTCCTGTAAAAGAGTTATAAACAGAGCTGCCTGCTTTATAAATACAGTGTCTATTGAGATTCATTGAACTAATAATGACTAATCATGTGCCCAGGTCCAGACTTTCTAGAGCTATGAATGTATCTGACGCCTTGGTGGTCTACGTGGTATTTGGTTTTGAAACTTGACTCAATCGTCATGTATCACTATTGCTAGTTGAGTGGTGTTGTCATCTAATGTGTCTAAAATATTTACACAATTATTTGGAGTAACGAGCCAGTGGTGGTGACTGTAGCGGGTGAAAAGTATATTATGATTGGTTTCAAGTACACATTTTCCACCATTCCTCTCTGTCTCTGCTTCATGGAGTCTCTTCGGTTGCTCTCGCTAATGTAACCGAGAATATGAAAATATATCATGTTTCTTTGTTTTTATGTAGGTGAACAGACTTTCTCGGGAAAATATCACTGAGAGTGTTATTGGAGTTCAGACAGATTAGGCCATTTAACCTTTTAATCCATTCTGCATTGCTTGTTGTGACACATCAGTAGTGCCTGAACTGAACAGCCACAGTGTTTTTCTTAACCCTGTGTCACCGTTGACTGCATTTTAGGTAATATCCCTTGACTGTTTATGCTTCTTTGGTTTGTCTAAAATGAAAACAAACTAATAGGAAAATTATTATTACTGTATATTAGGATGCTTTTGATCACGATGCAAGATAATGTAATACAATCTTTCTAGTTTTCAAGAACATTTTTTTCCAGTTAGTCAGCAACATGTTGCTGGGTGTATGTCTCCTACATCTGTGCTTTCATTATAATACACCAACACATCTGTATGGTACTGGCCCTATAAATATCCCTGATCTCAAGTGTATTGTGTCTATATAGCTTTTGTCCTGTGGGTCTACAGGCATACTTTAGGCTGTGATGTGTCCGAGAGGAGAGAGCCTGTCCCAGTCTAACAAGTTACTAGACTGTAGCATTCACTGCAATTTATGACATAACCTGTTAGCACCAGGACGAATGCAAAGTCATGCTGACCAAAACACTTTTATGCTGTTATATTACACAAGCTGGTATAAAGAAACAATGTTGCACATTTCTATTCCCTGAAGTATGAAGTAGCTATAACCATTATGAAGATCTTTTTCTATGTATTTCTCAGCAATGTCCTAAATTGAATTCCCTTTGACTGTCCAACATAAAGAAACAATAGTCCTCTTTGAAGATTAGTCAGATTAGATTAATCTACACATACACAATCACACATAACAGATCAATGCTCATGAAATATGGACATGAAAATCTTACCCTGATGAAAACTACGGTGGTAGCAGCCTGTCTCACTTTAGACCTGAGGCACTGAGGCACATTGTACTCGGGACCAGCCGTGATCACAGCTGTGAAAATGTACTTAGTTCTGCAGTTTACAGATTACTGTGATCACGGAAATCAATTAGAACCACTTTCTCAGAGAATCCACGGAAAAAAACATACGTCACGGAAAAACTACTGCGCCTGTTGATATGGGCAGCAATGATATGAGGCATATCATCATGTATTTCCATGAAAACAAAGCATCTGTTGATAATGGCTATTCTATGCAGTGCTGCTCTGTGCACCTCACCTCCAATTCAGTCGCTCTCACCCGGTTATCATTCATCTCAGTGGTGTTACCTCACTTTCTAATTGATCCTGAATACCCTGGGAGTCGTCACTCCTTGACTCACCCAGCCCTGTTACCTCTACTGCATGTTTTCTCTGGGGTTTGGGAAATAAGGAGCTGAACTGCTTATTTTATAGATAATAAAAGAGATGTCAAAAATTGACAGAGATAACTGAGGAGTGGACAGATACCCAGAATGGTATAACGGTGTCCACATCTGATGACCAACCGTTTTACCACCCAATCACACCCAGCATATCCAATTCATACTGTGTCTGAGCTGTCCAGAAGCTACCGGGGAACTAAAGTTCATTCACTTACATCATATATGTTCATTAAACCTCTGGGCTGCTGAGGCCACGGCCCTATCTGAGTCCCTCTTGAACTTACATGTTTGTAATCCAACTCACAGCACTGCGAGTCCACCGAGCCTCTACTACAGAACACACTAGGCTCCTTTTAAGGAAGACTTTTATATGCTCCTAAATGTCTCCCACATTACAGCCCCATTGATTACATCTGTAAAATTCCACTGAGAGGACAGGGTGTCAAGGAAAAACAATAATATAACAGAGTGAATATTTAAATGAAGCATCTCTTCTATGAAACTGGGTGACTCATGGTCATTCACACGGCAAGGCCAAGATCAGCCAGGTTTACTGTACAGGTTTCCCAACTGCTTCCTAAAATCCACCGATTACTAGACTGACTAAATTAACAAAGCCAGTGCAGTGCCAGTGGAAATGTTAAACCTTCAACATCTGCTGTCTTTGCATAACAACACGTCTTGCTGCATTTGTACAGCAGGACTGCTGTCAATTTCAAATCAAATGTTCAGCTGTCCAACTGCAACTAAACTGTGTTAACATGGGTGTTTTTATTGGCTGTTAATCTTGTAAACAGCCTCTTCAGTTATAGGAAGTCTTGTGCCTAAGTGATAAAGATTTATCAGCGCGGGGGGGGAGTGCACAGGGTGTAGTGAGGCCCTATGAGAGTTGGGACACCCCTTGAGACACACTAATATTAAGTAAGGGCTTTTAAAAAGTGCCATACAGTTCTCTGAAACGGCGTGTTACACTAGAGCCAATGTTTTTACAATGCCACGCTTATAGTCATCATTATCATTATGGTTTGCTGCTTTTTCAGATTCCAATAATCAAATTGAGAAAAAAGGCTACATGATAGCCTTTATGGAGGTTCCCACAAGATGTAAAATATAATAATTAATGTAGTATTAGTATATCACCCAGTCCACACACAGTATCAGTGACTGCACTTCATTTCTTGAGATTATGAGAAAATCTATGGACATCTGTTAGTAATTTGTATTATGTTGACATCAGCTGGATTTAAAGATTGATTCCAGGTAACAGTGCAGTAACAGAAACTAAGCTTTTGGTTGATCTGCAGTCCTCAAATGAATTACTTTATGTTTATTGAATCGTTGCATGGAAATCCAAATATTGAGTTTCAGATTTAGTTTTGTAATTTTCTAATATTCCAAGAGCAGCCAATGTTTCAGAAATTATTTATTTTTCTACTTTGTTCTGCTCAATTTATTTTAATCATAGACAGCAGCCCACTGATCCTTCAGAACATATCCAAATATGGATTCCTACTTTTATTCAGTGGGCATGCATAGTAAGCTGTAAAACAACAGCTTTCTATCAAACAAGGAATTTTGAAAATTGTATCTACGCTCCATTATAACTAGGGTACAATACACAGTATGCCCTCTTTGTATTGTACATAGAAAACATGTTATTTCATTTTTATTCACCTATATATTTCATTCATGCATTTATTTATCTGTACTTAGATACTGTACTAGATTTTGAGTTTTTTGTCTTGTTTTTTGTCCGAAAATGGGTTTCTATGGGCCCCTAAAATCATTGCGCTAGTAATAGCATTCCAACTTTAAGACCCTCATGCTGTCATGATTGTTTGATTAATATATTGATATATTGATATATGATTGATATATTTTGTATGTTGCACCTGTCCCTAAATATTGAACTAACTAACTGTTCAACCATAGTGTGTTGTTGATTTTATTTTCAATGTAACTGACAATTAGTGTTGTCTTCCACTTGTATAAAACCTTTACCAAGTCAACGATTGATGGTGCCTTGTAAAATGGCAAATATACCATGTTAAGGGGGAAATCAACTTTTTTTTCAATTTCTGTAGCCCAACCTTTTGGAGATGTGAGTTTTCTGCAGAAAATTTTAATTATGGATAATTGACCCTACAGACCAAAAAATGAAAAGCTTTGAGAGATTTTGACATTGTTGCACAATTTGCCTAGGTTGTACATGACAAATAATTGATAAAGAATTGATTAAGTATCTCCGCTCTTTCAATGTTTTTTCTCTTTTTGTTTTTAAATATTATTAATAACCATTATAACAGAAACTATATCTAATTTCATGTGTACTTTGATGCAACAGATGCACATACACACACACATGCAGTCACAGTAGTAATACAAGTACGTACACACAGAAGCTCTCTCTCTCTCTCTCTCTCTCTCTCTCTCTCATGCTTCATGGCACACTAATTTGATGATTAGTAACAGGAAGTCATACACATAACTGATTCGACTATATTCCTGTCAAAAGATTAAAAGTTGGCATCCCCCCCCCCCC
>CABFOQ010054907.1:65723-90518 GCA_900660455.1 Gephyroberyx darwinii | reverse complement strand
TGCGTTGTTATGTAGTACTTGACAATAAACTTGAAACTTGAAGATACCCTATACAGTGTAAATTGCAGTACAAATGATAGAATATGATATATGGTGACAAACATGTTATACCTCCACAATGTAGAAGAGTCTGACAAAGGTTATTATTTTGTCATCAAAGGATATACACATATATATCCTTAAAAGGGTCATGATGTATTTTATGTATGATAACAATCATTGTTTAAGAGAAGGAGTCACATGTTTTGACTCACCGGCCACTTTATTAGGTACTCCTGCTCGTTAACACATATAGCCTGCTCCTCCAACCAAACAGCCAATCATGTGGCTGCAGCTCGATATACGACGAAGACATGATGAAGAGGTGAATGGGCATGATAGGTGATCTAAGCGACTTTGACTGTGGTATGATTGTTCCAGCGTCTCAGAAACAGCTTCCCTGCTGGGATTTTCACCTCTACAGTCTCTAGAGTTTACAGGGACTGGTGGAGAAACAGAAACACCTTGTTAAGGAGCGATGTCAGAGGAGGATGGGTGGAAAGTTCAACATATAACAGCTCTGTACAACAGTGGTGTGCAGAAGGGAAGCTTGTTGAATCCATGCTGCCAAGACTTCAGGCTGCTCTGGAGGCAAAAGGGGTCCTACCCCGTACTAGATAGGTATATCGAGTGTTGGGGAGTAGTGAACTACATGTAACTAAACTAGTAATGTAACTACATTTTGCAGCAGCTTGCTGGTAGTTCAACTCCATTCATATTATAGTGATTCAAATTTTTTGTGTCGTTAACTACTGAAACACGTTTGGGCCATAAAAGGAAAGGAATGATTTTTTATTTCTCTTCTCTACTGTAATTGAACCCCCTTTGACGAGCCCCGCCCCCTTTTTCTTTCATCCTGACCGCTGTGCTGTGAAGGCATGCCCAGGCAATGCACTTGACCTTTGTGTAGTGCATGTGCAAAAGGGCAGGCGTTGCTCAGCACTCATACAGCGATGACGCCATCATAGATAAACCTCCCAAATCTCAGCCTGAGGAAGAATCACCAGCTTATTGCTGTGTATTAACAAATGTTCAGAGAAGTTGTTACCTGGTTAACTGAGTAATCCTGCTTGGTGCAATACCCCACCTGGACTCTAGTTTCTGGAAGGCAGGTGTCTGACTGATGGACATTGTATACAAAAGCAAAGCTGACATTTCTTGTACTTTCCCATGAACAGTGTGGTATTTTATTTTTTTGGTTTATGTATGTCCTGTGAACAAGTGGGCACTTTTTACGATAAACTCAATTTTTTGGCATTTTTTGCTGGCATGTGCCTTTTTTGTATTATATTTTGTTATAATTTCGTATCACATGTACATTGTCAATTTGATCAAGTAGTTTGAAGTACTTTTTCTAAGTAGCTTTAGTTAACCAAACTAGATTACTCCCTATAGGGTAGCTTTGCTGTAGTTCAACTTCTTCCAGTGTGAAGTAATTGGCAGCTTGCAAGGCTATGCTTTCAAAGTATCTTCCCCAACGCTAATAATAACACCATCTAATAAAGACGCCGGTGAGTGCATCTAACAGTATATATAACAGTAAACAACTAGAAACAAATGGCACTAAACAAACATGTTACTGCACGTTCAAGCTAGTATCACTTTCTTTTTCTTTCTTTTATTACCATCTGGGGTTACAAATCATACCGCACTCTCACACTTACACACTTCCAAACACACACACACCTTAATCTCCTAAACATGTAGACACTTTACCCTGACAAACAAAATGACAAATGTGTTTATAGTCATTACCAATGCTCGCCTGTGCCACAGTATCCTCATCAGCACAATTAGCGACATGAGAGTAATCACAGCGCTTCGCCTCAGCCAGCACAGCTGTGAGCAGAGCGAACACTGAACACAATTAACGGCACCTAAATCCAATTAGCAGACAATGAAAGGTAACACAATCTGATGGTGCTAGTTAACCACAGAGGAGCTCGATGCTGACGGCACGTCAGCAGATGGAGAGGGCGGGGGAGGGGTTGAGAAGGTTACTTTTTTCGAAATGTATTTTAAAGCTGCGCTAGGTGTAAAAATACACCTGTGCCGTCAGTCTCAATCATAAAGTGAGGCTGCAACGGTTGAAGAGAAACAGAAAATTGATGTGATGAACTGAAACATGTTAGAAAGTTGTGTTAGAAACATGTTAGAAAGCTGTTAGAAACATGTTAGAAAGCTGTGTTAGAAACCGCTGATGGCTGCAAGATTTAATTCCCCCAATATGATCCAAGTTGACTTTAAAATATTGTTGCTCATCTACAAGTCACTAAATGGTCTAGGCCCAAAATACATCGCTGACATGCTCACCCAATATGAACCCTCCAGACCCCTCAGGTCAACTGGGACAGGTCTGCTAACTGTTCCCAGAGTTAAAACCAAACAGGGTGAAGCAGCGTTTAGCTACTATGCAACAAATAGGTGGAACAAACTTCCAGAAGAACTGAGACTTAATAACTACTTTTAAGTCCAGACTAAAAATGCTTCTGTTTACCACCACTTTCTGCTGAACTCTAAATTTGCAATATGACTTTTATTCCTTCTGCACTGTGATTTAATTTTTTTTGAAGCAACGGGTGGCTCACCTGATCCTCGGACAGGACACGTCTCCGGTACTGAACCCAGTGCCCAGCATCGACCACTGTCACAACAGCACTGGCCTTTGCTAAATGGCCTGGACATCTCCTGGATGCAGCGCCCATTCACAATGATCCTGAAACACGACCCGGTCTGCTCGCCTGAGGGAATAGGACGCGAAAAAACACACAGGACACACACACTGTCACAAGCAGGAAGTACATTTAGGTATGGCAAGAAGTAATCAAACACAAAAGCAAGCACAGTAGCTAAGACTTCAGCCACTCAGGACATCGGTACATTATTGCCACTATTACACTTGACAAAGCTGCTGTTAGACTTCAGAAGGAAAGAAAATCAGTGGTAATGGTATGTGTTCGGTGACTGATGCCACTAATTCACAACAATGTGCAAGAGACAAAACCTCCCTAACCATTCTCCTATTATTTCCAACCTGCAGTGGCTCCCTTATTTCCTGCTGTGACCTTTGTATCCAAACAAATTTGCTAAATAAAATACATTAAATCATTCCTACATGTTCATGGAACATCACTGCTATAATGAAATTTCCTTTACCTTTCACAAAATAGGAAAGAATCTACAGATTTAAGACGTTACAAGTTTATGACAGACTGGGGTATGCATGATAAACTAATACAAGCCATGTCCCAACCAACATATATTGCAAAATCAAATTATTAATTATACATTCATGAAATTTCCTTCATTTTCAGATGATTTAGAATAAAATGAAATCGGTCTGTGATTTGAGGGGGAATGGTGAAAACAAACTGAATGCATTCCTTGAATGCACCACTCCTTATGATATTGACCAACACATTAAAAGAAAATAAAAACTTATCATTTTTTTCTGCAGTTTGCGGCACTTTGCAGCAGTTTATATAATTTGCCATCATATCTCATGTCGATTTTTAGTTCCTCTCAGTAAGTATTTTATTTAGTTTAAAAATGGCATGGGTGCAAGCAACACAGACAGGTCAGTAGAGACGTTACTTTAAAAAAAGTTGTAGATGTATTCTGTAATCTCTTCATCATGGCTTGAATATTTTTCTTAAGTATGAAACATGAATCCAGCCAACATGTCCATGTAGGCCCCACATGAGTTAGTGATGGGCTGGTACTTACAATCCAAATGGAGCCCATATTAATTTGTCCATGGGCTCTATATAGGCCCTGTATGTGTCTGCCCATGTGAGTCGCTAATGGGACCAAGGTGGGCTATAAGTGGGACCCATATGAGCAATTATCATTTAAGGGCGTACTCACACTAGGCCCGGTTGGCTTGTACCGTGCCGGAGCACGATTGTCCCCCCTCCCCCCTCCCCCACTGGCCTGTGCTCACATTGCACTTAACGTTCCGTGCCTGAGCATGCTTACGTCATCACGATGCAACTTCTTGTGTTGAAGAAAAGCGCTTTTGCGCAGCACAGTGGAGTTCATAATTTTACTTTGTGGCTTATTTGGAGTCGCTTTGGGTGCGGTGACACACGGCCCTCTCACATGCCATATAGATTTATCGATTATGCAACGCAGCGATTTTCAGTTAATCGTGCTGCACGTATAAGAAGATTTTTACGGAAGCAGCTGACGTTGAGGGAGGAATTTACGGCTTTACTCCCGACTACAATTCACGTTCATCAATAAATCATCGATTTTATGGGACAGTCGCATCATTGACGTGTTCGGGATCCGTGCTAGCGATCACACTAGATGCGTACCGTGCCGACTCCAAGTGAACCATGCCCGGGCTCACCTCTTCAAGCGGGTACGGGCACAGTACAGATGGCCTAGTGTGAGTGCGCCCTAAATAGGGCCCATGCGGGACCCACACATAGACCAGAGCTGGGCTTAAATGGGTAGCCCATTTTAAGCCCAGTTGGTTACCCCAACTGGGGCCCCACACACAACCCATCAAAAAGCCCACTCGAAGCTCACGCACAGTTAAAACCCATAAAACCCATGTAAAACTCATGTGGGCCCCACATGGACATGTTGGCTGAGAATCTACCTGCTTCTTCCCAAATTCAAATCTGATGCTGGTCAGACCTTTCCCCAGTGAATAAAAAAAACATTTTGCCTTTTTTTCATCTTTCCCAGGTGGGCTAAGGAGAGAGGGAGTTATAAGGTGAAAGAAAGAGGGTGATGCCTCTACAGGTTTGATTTATGCATTTGGTTATTCTAGAGACTTCTCTGCTTCTAGGGCACCTTGCCAAAGTGACATATGCCTCTAGCAATCTGGCTGAATAAGAGCTACTAAACTTTGATTTGTATATGTAGTAGTGTTTCTTCCTTTAGCCTTTATTTACCGTTATTATTTAATTAGCCTTTATTTGTTTAATTATCTCTTTTCGGTAACGACACATACATTGCCCCCGATTTGGATCCATAATGCCTAGCAGACACAACATATATATATAGTAGTATGGCTAGTCCTGCATCAGATAGGTTATAAAACTCCCAGTCTGTTCTTTTATAAACCCAGGTTCTGTACAATCCCATGGTGCATTCATAGCGATGACATATAGACCTAATTAATGATCAGTTTATTTGAATTTGATCTCAGCTCTCTGGATCCCTGGTTGATTAGCTGTCTTAATCTCTTCTATGGAGAATACAGTAACATAAGGCTACTTGGCTCGCTAGCTAACACTAGCAATTTAACCGTTAGCAAACATAGCTTATAGCATTTTATATACGTACATAGAAACACTGCTTCTGCAATGATGTGCTTTATTATTAAATGCTACAGTGTATAATGTCTTACGATCATAAAAGCATTAAGCTATATATCACTACCCAACCCAACTTTGCCCTTGCTAACTTATGCCTGCATGCCTAACATCTTACTAATACCTCCCTGCCATCAACCTAGCAATAATAACCGAACCTTGGTTCCACACCATTATAACAATACAAACTGCCTGTACGATACAACAATACAATTACATTAGAGTGTTTGTGTGTGTGTGGAGAGGATGCAACCTCTATTTAGGGTAAGGCGGGTGGGGTTGGGGTTAAGGGTACGCATACGGTCCCTAATTCGGGAAAGGGGACAGTGTGTGTGTGTGTGTTCGTGTGCAACAACCCTAATGCTTAACTGAAGGGCACTTAACTAGCTAGCAGTACAAAACTCCCTCAATACCAAAAACAAGTATTGCTTGTCGACCTCACATGACACAGCAGAGAGCAACTGCAGTCTGTACCTGCATATGTATCTCCTGGGGAACCCTACAGCTGTCCAGCAATTCTGCAGCAGTTGCCGGGGCAACGCTCAGCTGCCAGCCCAGCTGCGTTCCTTATGTATACAATCGTTAAAGAACATATACTACAAAATGCCAAACAATGCTCAACTTTCGCTCAGTACAACAAAGTTGTGCTTAGCTTAGCGTGCTTTCTTCTCATCCATAACCACTCACTGGCTCCTTCTACTGCCTGCGACATATTCCTAACTGTTTTTTAAAGCTCCGTCCTCGAATGCCCAACTCACCTAGCAGTGCGAAAATGCCTCCACTGCCAGTTCCGCATAGCTAACTCAAAGCTAAATTAACAATTTTCCACACTTCAGACCACAACAGCAAGTCTGGTCTTAAGCTAATGCTTGCTATCTCCATCGGCACAGTTAACTGTTTAAACAAATCTACCTTCATTATCTAATTTACACCCACTCCTAGCTGCCCCCGGGCACAATAATGGGGGTTAGCAAGACCATGATCATACCAAGTGCCATTAGGTCAGCCAACCAAAACTACCAAACCTATCCCGTCCGCCTTTTCTCCTTAAACAATAAAATCAAACACCACTTTCAGTTACTTCTCCTGTTGTCTGTTTTCATTTAACTACCATTATATATACATATTTTATTATTCGTTCTTGCTCCTGCCTTTCTACCTTTCTTTCTTGCTTGCTTTCTTTGTTTTACTTTCAAACAGTAAAAATGCCTAGCTGATTAAAGGTAATGATGCCGATGATGCCATTTTCACTCTTTCAGCTATGAAATGAATTGGCCTGTGAGGCCTGTTTCTACTGGAACAAAAAGTGTCTCTGAAATACCATCCTTCAGACTTAATTTGATTGTTAAATCAAATAAGAGAGACACTTTGCCACTTATTATTATTTTAAACTACAACTTCCATTCAGCTTTCATTTTGAATTAAACTTTGGTTACTTTAAATAAAACTATGTTTTTATTTCAAATTATTTTCACACAGACATGGAGATTAGTAAGCATAGTATGCTTAGAGATAGTGGTCTGATAATTGTTGTAAATTATGCTGGATTAGTTTGTGCTACTCTCCTCTGATAGGTTGAATAATAGACAGGGTCTTAAAAGTCTTAAAAGAGTCAAGAGTGAGTCAAGAAGAGGCAGTCAAGTATATCGATAGGCATGTTCAAAACTGGCAGAAAATAAAGGTATTTCTTTGTAAAAAAAAAGAAAAAAGAAAGCTATTCGTGATGTATGTCCAGAATGGTTGCCTGGCATTTGCTCACCTTCACACTTATATGAATCCTTATTCTGCCAGTGGCCAGATGGGCATTTGCACTCATACGAGCCCACAGTGTTGATGCAATTCCCTCCTCCACACAACCCTGGTATGGCCTGGCACTCATCAACATCTGGGCAGAAGAAAACGGCACATAAATTATAACTAAGGTGGACACAGGTAAGGTATCACAGCACTCATTTACATATTATTTTAGAAATCTAACTTCTGTATCATCGAATACTTTCTTTAACATCTCAAAATAATGTTAGGACAGTTATTTACAAGATTATAATTGCCTTATTATCAAGAACAACTTAAAATATCTTCTTGTGGATCCTAATACCTTCTAGGTAGGTCCAATCAATGTGAAGTGACTTCCCTTGTCAGAAGGTTAGTAACATACAGTTGCAAGAAAAAGTTTGTGAACTCTTTTGAATTACCTGCATTCCTGCATAAATGACTCCTAAAGTATGGTCTGATCTTCATCTAAGTCATAAAAATAGATGAACACAATGTGATCTAACAAACAACACACAAACAATGTACTTTTACATGTTTTTTTTTTTTAACATATTGTTCAAACATTACCAGCCTAAGCTGGAAAATGTCTATGAACCTCTAAGATAATGACTTCTATGAAAGGGGGTAATTGAAGTCAGGTGATCCAATCAATGAGATGACATTCAGGTGGGTTAGAGGTGCCCTGCCAAATAAAACCCCACTAAGTTTGGTTACCAACATAGTCTGCTCTCCAGAAAAAGAGATCTGTTGAAGTGGAATATGCCAGAGTTGTTGAGGCTCATAAGGCTGGTAAAGGCTACAAAAACATTTCCAAAGACTTGGGCCTCCATCAGTCTACAGTCAGACAGATTGGATACAAATGGAGAATATTCAGTGCCATTGCTGCTCTCCCTTGGAATGGGTGTCCAGCAGAGATCACAGCAAGAAAACGTCACATAATGGTCAAGGAGGTGACAAAGAACCCTAAGGTAACTTTGCTGCCTCAGGGCCTGGACGTCTTCAATCATTGAGGGAACAATTAATTGAAATTGTATCAGGAAATTTTGCAGGAGATTATCAGGGTAACTGCTTAACAGAGGTTGGGTCATCCAGCATGACAATGACCCCAAACACAAAAGTAAATCTACAACAGAATGGCTTAACCCTCTGAACCCCACGCACCAGCGGGCGTTTTTTTTTATATGCATTATTAAAAAAATTACACCATTTGTCATAGCTAGATCCTGTAAAAAAAGCAAAAGATTCTGCGCACTTTCGTGCAACCAGCGATTGCTGAATCCTTCCTGTTCTGGTATTGGTCACATCAGGAAAAATAAGAACATCTAAGAACATCTTCAAAAAATTCTTCAAAAATCACGTGACACGTGATAAACAGTTTATGCTAGGGAGATTCTATAAAACATTGACAACACGACATTTTACAGGCTTTAGCGAAAAATGGAAACCATTTTCAGTGACGTTGCAACAATTCTTTTAATCTTTGTTGAACAATTTATGACATGTGAGGACTGGCAAAAATATTTTTAGAGGGATTCTGTTCTTTTTTGTAAAATAGATTTTCAAAGAAATTCAGTTTCTGTTTTTTCTGTCTGTGCATTTTAGCTGTTTTATACTGCACAAAAGACATACTTTTTTAGTGTCATATGTCTTGTAGCCATGCTTGTGCTGATTCCATAGGGATGCCGGACTTATATACTGCAGTGGAAAGTGAACCCAGTGAGTAAAAAGGTGAGAGCAGCAAAAATCACCTGGAAAATGTTTGGGGTTCAGAGGTTTAGAGGAAAATTCACATTTTGGAAAGACCAAGTCAGAGTCCTGACCTTGACCCTACTAAAATGTTGTGGCATGACCTGAAGCAAGCAGTTCATGCAAGGCATCCCATTTCAAATCCAAGCTCTTAATGTTTGAACAATATGTTCAATAAAGAGATGTAAGTACAATTTCTGTATTGTGTTATTTGTTAAATCACATTGTGTTCATCTATTTTAATGACTTAAATGAAGATCAGACCATATTTTAGGAGCCATTTATACAGAGAAGCAGGTAATTCACAAATCCTTAACCACCTGAGAGAAAAAGACAAGTTCATGCTTTTGCCTTTTGGTGGAGTTGTGGGAGAAAGAATACTCTTTGATGTGTAATATCAAAGTTCTTCATTACATGAGATACAATAGCCCTAAACACCTACAATAAATGCATGGGATAATCAAGTCATCCTTCTCATCTCAAACCTGTTTGTGTGTTCCTCATCATCTTGAATGCTCCATCAAAATATGCTAGTCATTCCTGTAAGCAATTCCAGATGGCTCGTGTCAGTTTGGGGTGATATCACTTGGCATGGGAAGAAAGGGATGCATCGTGCACACTAATGTGGATTCAATAGATACAGTGCCGCAGTGGAAAAGCAAGGAGATGTTTATGATATTCTCAATCTGAGGTGAACATCAAAAGTAGCCGAGGGTCCAACATGGGGTCGAATGGAGAAATCTTTGTTAAACGCTGTCAATAAGGCTTTAGGCTACTGAGACGTTAAACTGGATGCTAAAATTTTTTGTACGCTCACTGGCATTGCATTGACCACTGGATTATTGAGTTATCTAAGCAAGGCAATCATTTATCAAAATATTGACTGAAAGTGATTTTATTACAAGCTTAAGTAATTTACATGTTTCCACAAAAAAAGCAATATAATGCAATAAAATGTGAATTAGTAGTCAGAATGTCTTCATTGTCCAATCACAATTGAGTATTCATCAAACCTGTGTGATAAACTGAGGCTATAAGCACTCATGGAATGCTTCTCATCACAATGCATGGTTGGAAACAAATGCATAATCTCCACAGGTTTATATTTGCAATGATATAAGAGGAAGGACTGGAGGGGCCACTCACCCTGGCAGGCCCCAGTGCGGCTGTTTGGGATGAAGCCTCTCTGGCAGAGTTGTGGCTGGGAGGGGCAAATCTCACATGGTTGGCCCCAGGCTTGCCCCATTGTGGCACAGCATAAGGTTTTAGTACATACAATGCCGGTCACTTGGCCTCGGCACATCTCTTTATTCACCTGGGTGAAGCAGGGGCCTGTTCTGTAGTCTGTAGTGAGACAGAAAAGATATCAGATATCAAAGATATGCGGTATGATAATGCAATGGCCATCACATACAAGGGGGTATTTGCATTTGGTCTTTGAATCGTTTCAAAGGAACGGAATATGTTGACGCCAAAAAATAACAACCATACAATTGCAACAATGTACATATGAAGAATATTTTTAAGTAGATGTCATCATGTAAAATCACCTTGTTCTAATATCCTCTCTGAAAAGATCATTGTAGACACCCAAGTCAAATTTTCTGACGAGAAAATATCTAAAATGGCTACGAATACGATGGATTACACCTCTCAGGGGTCAAAAACATTAAACAAGCTATTTCAATAATCTTTCACAAAGGGGAAACAGAATGCTCAAAGTGAAAATGTACGCAAAGTGAAAATGTACTATGCTCAAAATGAAAATGTAAGTGAAACCTGGAGCATCTCAATTCAAAATGAATAAAAAAAAGTTTATGAAAAATTGAAGTACTAAAAGGTTTGTCTCAGAGAAAGCTTGATCTTCCTCTCAGGGATGCTGCTGACAGGTATCCTGGTGTGAAGGTCCTATCATTTCTGGTAGAAGAGGCTCTATTCTTCTCAGATTTTGATCATTTGATCTCTATGAGAAGACAAGGATGATGCATGGTCTCCTTGTAGTTCACAACTCTTAAAACAACTTCATATGGTTTGGTAACTTGACCTTTAAGCTCTAAGCACCCTCTCCATTGAGATGCACATCATCCTTGATATGAGGAATATTGCAATAACTGACAGAGTTGGGATAAATGAATTTGTTTTGCATAAATCAGCATTGTTGTTTATCAAGACTATAAAAATGGAGCTGTCCAAACACTCCAACACCAACACAGTTGTTAAATCCTTTTCACATCACATTTCACTTAAAATTTCACCTAATTTTCCCCCAAAAAACATTTCATCTTTCCATATTTACTGACATTGAATAGTATGTCATCATTATTGTTCATTTCATTTTACATGAACCTTTTAATTCAGAAGCTATGCATAATAAGGATATCAAACAGTAGCACTGCCAAGGTAATAATACACTATAATGCATCAGGAATCTGACATGAGCAACATTGTTATAAATATTATATAAAGTAAAGTGAGGTCAACTACATCCTTTTAAGTAGAGTTGTCCCGATACCAATACCAGTATCAGAAATGCCTCCGATACAGCCTAAAATGCTGGATCGGGTATCGGCGAGTATGCGAGTTTATGCACCGATCCGATATCACATAATTTATCACGTGATAGCTGATAGCTCAGAGAAAACCCGGCGTAACGTTAGTCAGAGCTAGCAAAATGTCAGCAATTTGTCAATTTTTTACACTGGAAAATACCACCAGTAAAACGGTGATGTGTACAGTATGCAAGGCTTTAGTTTCGTGGGGTGGCACTAGTGTTGCCAATTTCAACTACAGCAATATTATAAAGCATTTGAAGACGCATCAATCATATCACATCCATACAGGGTTAGTAGTATACAGCTGTTAAAAAATAATAATTATATATATATATATATATATATATATTTATTTATTTATTTTTTAACGCGCTGGTATCGGATCGGTACTCGGTATCGGCTGATACGCAAGTTCAGGTATCGGAATCGAGAAGGAAAAAATGGTATCGGGACAACTACTACTTTTAAGTGTTATACCCAACAATTCAAATAAAGTGCTGCCCATTTATCCACGAACAAAAACAATAATTCAAGGACTTAATGGCAGCTACATTCGCCTTCACAACTATGCAGCTATAAATAACATGGTTCAACCTAGACAGCACAATTATAGACACTGAACACACTTTCCAAATGTGCTTTAAGTGCCGAAACACTAAAATGGGAGAGTGTGGGACATTTTTTCTGGGTGACTCGTAGGCAGTCCCAGCTAGTCTGCCTCTGGATGGCCCTAAGCATTTCTAGTCAGCTGACCCAAGAGAAAGGAAATGAGCATGTAGTGGGCTTACCGGACCCAGCCAGGCCCTCCACCTGCCTTCTATCTGCTATCAGAGCACATGACCGCCTCTCTAGTCCTGTTCCAGGCAATACATGTGTTCTGAGTAAAAGCCTGATATACCTCACAACTGTGTCCACAGAGTCTACAGTTTCTCCCAACAAAAGGCATTGCCCAAAAATAGCAATTTTGTCCAGAATGACCATCAAAACAATATATATGATTTTGACCCCTGCTCTCTTTGTAATGTTTTGATGACCTACTGTAAATGTGTTTCACATTATGTAGTTTTTATGTTTGGTTTATGTTTGGTTACTCCAAATGCTAACTAACAATGGAAGATGAGGGTAAAATGCCTTTCTTATCTTTGATGGTGGAAAAGTTTACTTTTTTGCATTTTTGTATTTGATTCATTTAGGATCACTCTGCCTAATTACAAGTGAACCAGAGCCTGTAAACAAAAATCACATGGACTCACAAGTAGCTGGTTTATTGGACAGAGTTTTAGTGATCTGTCATTGCACCAGGTTAGAGTCAAAAACAATCTGGTTCCAGTCCCTGTAACTTTACCTAACATGGTGGATTTGTTTGCACTCTTTGCGTTGTGATGTTGAATACGGGGTTCCAGGGGAAGCCCGGCAGCGTTAAAAAAAAAAAGGTAAACAAATGGAAGGACAAATGTTTCAAATGTGATCAACAATTTCTTTTAATTTTTGCTTAATGATGCTGTTTGACAAAAACTAGTAAATTATTTGACAATTACCTCTCGTCCACTCTGTAAGGCAAGAGCCTGGAAGACGTTCAAATCAGACAGTCGGTCCCTTAAGTGCCTTGTTGTGAAGTGCTGTCTCATTCCTATTTATACAATTTCAAGCCCTTGCAGCCTCTCGCACTCAAGCATTTACCAGGTGATGTCACTTAAATCCGTGAGGGTTCAGGGTTTAGGCCTTAGGGGGGACATTGGGATTGGGCCTGGGATTGGGCCACATACTTGCACTTTGCGTGCACGCTGCTTATTGCGCAGACACAAAGTGCAGAGTTCGAGGCGTCTGTCTGCCATCTTGGATTTCATTACAATGGAAAATTTGGAGTATGCCTGTCTTTAACAAAGTATAAAAGTTTATTTGTGCATAGGAGATGGAGCGCCACCCACCACCCAGTAGACAAGTGAAGGATTATGGACATCTGGTTAGATGTGCTGCCATAAACCCAAAACCTGAAAACCAAAAAGAGCAAGTACACAAACAGATATTCATTCTTCCACTGTTAGGACAGAGAACCCTCTGGACCAAAATTGTACATGAAGGCAAACAAGTCAGGAAAGACTTATTTTTGAGTAGGCACAAGTTAGGACAGTTAGGGGAAGCTAGAGATTGGGAAATGTGAGCAGGCGAAGGCCATAGTCAGCACAAGCATAAGACCTGATCTGGTACTGGCTGTTGTCGACCACTAAGTGGTGTTCACTTCATAGATCTTACTGTGCTATGGGAAGATGCTGTAACTAAGTTGTATGAAAGGAAGAAGCTTAGCTACACTAGACTAGCAGCCGAGGCTGAACAGTGATACTGGAAACTGTGGAAGTTGGATGCCACTTCCACTACTAGTTCAGTCAGGGAGTTGATTAGCTCTGGTTGAAAAGAAGTTGAGATCCAAAGTATGGAAAGTATCTCCAGACTAAGACACAGGTTATATATCATACAATGAATAGTAGCAGAAAATAGCTAGCCATATAAAGTTCTCAGCTCTTGTCTTATATAATAAAAGGACTACACTGACTTCTTGGGACATTGGCTCATTGGTCAACATACTACCGAAATCATCTCTTATTGTCGTTTTCTGACTGCAGGAACTATCCAGGAATTTAGTACTATTGGTACTTCCAATTCCAGTTCCAGGAACTTTTACCTTTCGCACCGGGGGAACTAGCCCTGAAAAAGTTCCTCTTGGATAGTTCCTGGCCCTCAAAAAAGTTCCTGCTAGCAAGGTAGTACTTATGGGGGGAAGGAACCATTGGGGGCGGCGTTGCAGTACTGAACAACGCTAATTGGTCAATACAAGCTACACAAAAATTGTCAAGTCCGGCAACCACCATTTTTAAATACCGGTTTGTTCAATCAACGTATGAAACCAAACTAAACTTCTTATTTGCAGAATCTCCCCCAGTACTTTGGTGCAGTGAGAAAGCAACCTCAAACTCTTTTGGGGAACTAAAAAGGTTCCTGCTGAGAACGTTCCCGCTCAAAAAAGTACCCAGAAGGTTCAGGTTCCTGTGGTGGAAAACGCCTAATGTTTGTCCTGTGCATATGTTAACAAGTTAGCATACAGTACATTAAGTGACCGTAGGCAACTAACATTATCTAACGTAAGATGATAGACCTTTTAGTAATCCAGAGTTAGTGTTGTTTTTTCCTGCCAATCCTTCTCACATAAAGGGAAAGCTGAATTTCCCCAAAAGTCAGTGTAGTCCTTACTTAAGCTTACTGTTTGTTGCATCAGCCATTCTATTTGTTTGTGTTGAGCCAGTGAAAAACATCAGGACAGGCTTTAATCCCAGCCTATTTTAATCAGAACTACACCTGCCTGGATTTAGAAAGCATTCCTCTTCCACTGTAAAAGGGATATGATGACAGACGAGAGGTTACAGGCATTCACTGCTTGTCCAATTTGTAAGGATTCTAAAAGTAGGGGCTTTTAAGGGGACAAGCATAAAATAATGCTTTTCTGAAAATATAATTGTATTTTATTTATATTGGTGGATGTTTGCCGTATGAAGATCACCCATAATGATCACAATTTACCCCCCTTTTATTTACCACTGCATCACTGATTATAACTAGTGTAGTGTAGTGAGTCTAGGCTAGTGTGGTGAGTAGAAAGACCCTCAAGAACTGTCTTGTCTTGTCAAGACAGTGAATCCCTACCAGCTCAAGTGGTGCTGTGCTGTAGCTGATCCTGACCTCTGACCTCCCTGTGAAGGGGGAAAGTGAAATGACCCCTATGGGGGTCAGTGGAGGATCACACACACACGGCTCTAATGCGATTCCCAGAGCAGTCAGACCACTGAAGGTCAAAATAAATAAAGCTGGGACACAAGAAGCAAATGGCACATTGACACAATGAGTCATCTAACATGGGTACACTAGCTCCATGTGAGGGGTTACAGGTCACATCAGCTCAATATTTTTTTAAATTTTTCAGATCACCTGAAGCCCTCATTCATTATCACTAGGGCTGGATATCATTTGGACATTTCCGGTACTGATACTGGCATTGGTATTGAAATTTGACATTAATACCAAATTATTATTTTTTTCTGATACTTTGTGTAAACAAAAGCATATTTAACTATTTGTTAAATATGATATATTATTAGAGCCAGCTCTTTGGCTCTGTAGATAAATACATGCTAAAATATTTCCACAGAAATATATTACCTTTGTTACCTATGTTAACGTTATGATGGAATTGAACCAAGTCTGCAATTGATTAAATGAAACTGCTGAGTTCAGGATGCTAGGGAAAACATAATTAGGATAAACAAAATGTATCCTGACTACTATAGCAAAACCTAGGGTCCCTGTTTCATCACAGCAAGCGCTGCCAAGGGGAAAAGGTTGACATGGGAGGGAGGATGGGAGGCAAAACTATTGTAGCAAGAATACTAGTATTATATTATATATGTTTGTATCGCCTATATTGGATAATATCACGCCAGGTTAAAGGCAGAGTTATTTATACTAACTAGATTAGATCTTTCTTTGGTCTTTTTTGGTCTTGGCTCGTTGGCTCAGTGGTCCAGAAACGTTTCAGTGTGTAGTAGAATCAGAGTGATACAGTCAGTAACTTAGATGCAGGTCTGCATGTTCACACCTTGAAAACAGATGTTTCAGGAGGAAAACATAACAGAGAGAAGAAGGAATGCAAAGAGCAGCAAGAGGAAGATATCAGGAAGTATCTGCAGGCTTTAGACTTTACTTCTAGGAAAAACAAAGAGCAATTTTGCAAAAGAAAGATACATTTAGTAAGCACAGACATACAAGATTTTCTTTATTTTTGCTTTAAAAAAAGGGAAAAGGAAAACTAGGATGAATAACTCCTACAGAATCTCAATTAACTGCTCAGTACTGATTACTGATTTTTTGAACCCACCCCTTTCTAGGAAGCCATAGATACCATGGCAAGAGAGGGAGAAAAAGAAAGAGAGACTGAGAGAAAGAGTGAGAGAGGAAAATAGAGGAATAGTTGCAAAGTGAAGTGAAATGCAAAGTGGAATGATCAAAAGACAGAGACACAAAATCTGAGAAGTAATAATCGATAACCAGAGAGGAAGGTGAGATAGAGATCTGTGCTTCCTTCTCATTTGCTCTTGACGCCATATTAGTTATGTCCTAAGTGCAGTTAAATAGAAAAGACAAGAGAGGAGGAGGAGAAGGTGTAACAGTGAGGCAAAGAGTTTACCTCTTTCACACTGAGGACCGGTGAATCCGTAAACGCAGGCACAACGATTGGGTCCGATGCATCGCCCGCCATTGTGGCACTCATTCTCACAGATGGCTAAAACACAAGGTTAGAAATACATGCGCACACTGTAATTACACACACATACACTTAGATGCACAAGCACAAACACAGGCCAAAACTGCCCATTAATCTAGCAGACCCTTCTTGTCCAATACTTGTTGTCAGACTACGAGTACAGAGGTGGGTCAGATTCCTTCGGTCTGTATTTTGTCTCCCCCGTTGAGATCAATGCCAAGTCATTTAAAGATGCACTAGGCGAGATTTGTATGTAAAAATACACCTGTATTATCAACCTAAATAATAAAGTGGGGCTGCAACAGACAAGAGGATCTCAATTCTGGTGTCAGTATGGGCACTGGTGGGAAATCTTCTCCACACAGGAAGTGACGAATCAAAATTTAAGAGTGAAATACAAAGGTGTCTCAACAGTGGTGAGAGAGCGCTCCGTCCACAGAAAGCTGGACTCACCAACAATAGCTGCTTTACCACCTCCACCCCCAACAGACACTAAGAAGACATGCATGGACAGGATTTCTGGGTAATGAAATTCTTTCAAAAAAAATTGGGGCTCCGTCGAAGTCCAAAGTTGCCTAGTGCCGCTTTAAGTGTGCACCTTTGATAAATGGGATTAGAGGCAGTCTAAGTATCTTCATCAGTACAAAGGCAAGCTGAGATGGAATTACTTGTCCCCCCCAAACCATTTGTGTGTATACTAAACCACTAAATCACAGAGAGAGATGTCCTACAGTCGCTTTAACTGCTACCCTTGCATACCCTATGCTTCCCTCATTTATTGCTGGGATTATGTGATTTGCAATAGACATTTCAGATTCTCACTATTCTTCAAACCGCCCAGTGCCCACCTATAAACTCTCCATGACTCCTGCCAAGCTCTACTTTGCAGCATAAATTGAACATCACTTTAATAGTGGCTTTGATCTGTGATTTCTGCGTAGAAAGAGGCACAGAAACCCAATCGCAAGACGCAGAAGGTGTTGAATTGTTACAACTACTGATGGGCGGGTCGGCTCTGGCGTCACCCGCACCCTCCAGCATTTGCTATTCACCCACCCGCAACCACCTTCACATGAACCTGCATGAACCTGCATTTTTTAAATAATGCGCCAAACCAAGTCAAACCAAGAAACTTATATAAAGTAGCTCACAGTTACAGGTGACATCGCCAACATCATCGAAATCCTCTTGAACCAGTTCATTAAATTTCTCCCATACTGTGCTTTTCCATCCTTCCTTTCTCTTGATTTTTAACTCCCCATGTTAAAGTTTATACCGAGTCATTTTTTCACTTTTATCTTCGCTAGCTAGCTTGCCTCTTGGCAGCAGTCCAGTAAGCACGATTGGGCTAAGGACCCAGCAAAAGGTGGTCGCACATGCTTGAGAGAAAAATTTGGGAACTGTGTTAATTCATCCAGGGATATGAGGTGCTTTTATGATCTCCTCTACCCGCGCCCACCTGCTATAATACAGGAAGCCAAACTGCCCGAATTGCGGGTATTACCATGGGTCAAGTGAGGACAGATGATTTTGAGGTCAAAGATAGTCAGTGTCAGCCCTTTCAATTCCAGACACCCAATGTGGAGTGGACCTCTGGTAGTGTGCTTATGACAAGGCCCTGTCCACGAGTCAAAGTGAATACTCCCTTTTAAATTGTTATTCTGCAAAAGAAAACATTTCGGCTCGGATCAACTAGGTCAAAGGTGCAGACTATGATCTGTCTCCTATTCTGTGACCCATTTATCAATTCCTGCCATTAAAATGTTGTCAGCACTATTTAGTTTTGATCTTGAATTGTGAGTGTATCTGTCTTTTTGGGTCATGGTCAACTTGAAGGCTGAAGCCTGGAAGGCTTGTTCCACCCATCATCATTCAGCCAATAACAAGTCACCAGCCTCTTCCCAAGCCAAGCAACTGTGGTAGTTAACCCTATATAGTTAACCCTATATAGTGCCACAACAATGCAATTCTGCATGTATTTCTTTATCATACCTGAGAATCAGCTAACTGCATTCATGTTTTCAAGCCTCCTTACAGGCAGGTTAGTGGTCTATACTAGCTGCAAGGCAGTTCTGATTCAACAGAGAAGCCAGGTTCCTGAACTTGATGCGATTTACTAATTTCCTAACCTCCTTCCAGGCTGGTTTGTTGTTACTGTACTGGCTGCATTCTCCTTCCAGGCTCCACCGTGTACTGAGCAACCCATACACAACAACAAAATGTTGTCAATTTGGCCATGCTTGAGAAATTAAGACAAAAATGGCACTTGTTTGCTCAGCGAAATCATATGATAACTCGTTTCCTGCTTTTTGCACTATACAACTGACACATCTCAAAGGTCATGTTATTTAAGTTGTGTTGTTACCCCAATTCCTACCATCAATCAAATGCCTGGTTAGCAGATTAGAGTCTTCCTTTTTGACTAGAACATCAGGGCCCTAGTTTGACATTGGCCTTGAGAACTTATAATGAATTGTATTTACATTTAGGAAAATGTTTCATTTTGGAAAATCTTTGTAGAATAACTAGCCTAAAACTCAATGCTAGTTGAACACCCCCTATAAATCACAGGGGCCTATGTTGCATGTACAATTTAATGATACAAAGGATTACATTTTGGCACCTGTTACCAGAGGAAAACTGTTACATGGATCTCATAGATTGACATCTGAAAAATTATAAAACACCTATAGTATAAAAAAAATACGTGATACAACATAAGAAACCCTCTGGAATGGAAGTTATGGACTTCTATTGATGTAACTATGCTATGGCTGTATCATGATGCTGGTGCATTAACAGGGAGAGGAAAGTAATGCCTACTCACGTTGGCCACAGTAGGTGCCGGTGAAGCCTTTTGAACACTCACAGCGGTCTTCATTACAGACGCCTCCATTCATACACCTGATGCTACAGCGCTGAACTGGAAAGTACAGGTGGTGAGCAGACATTTATTGATGCACATCACACAAAATCCTGTACTTGGGAAATAAATGTCAAAGTTGTGTCGGTTACCTGGTAGGAAATCTCATATATAGTATCAAATACTATCAGTGATGTAGAGGTAAATTTTTAAAAAAAATGATCATCATAAGACAAAACAATGATTATGAACAAAAATCAATTATATTTTCAGAAAAGAATGAATTTGATTTTTTTATTATTAAAATGAGACTCAAGAGACTCTAAAAACTCTATTCTGCAAATAATAAAGTGGGTAAGCTGAGTTTGGATGGGTTTACCCTCCACTCATAGTAAGAAATAAAGCAAAAACATTGTTTAAGTGGAACTACCATACAGGATAAAGGCATGAGTGCAGACTTACTGGGTTTGGTCCTGCAGGACGGGGCAATTTGACCGCTAGGACACGTACACATGTTGGGACGTGAGCAGAATCCATCTCCACAGCTGTTCCGGCATATGGCTTTGGGAAGAAGGAGGAATCACACAGAGGAGACAGCCAGCATCAGCCAGAGCCAATTTGGCATCATAATGAATGGACAACAATACGACTAATAGGAATACAGATAACTAGTACAAATACACGTGCATGTAATATTTTAGGCGTTTTTGATCAACAGCAAATAAATGAAATGAAACTCTGCTGAGGGTGTTTAATAAGAGACTAAACTAAGGGTGCGTTCACGCCAAGCATGTTTGGAGCAGATATTATTCAGTCTTGGTCCTTTTCATATGTAATTATAATGCAAATAAATCCATCATGGTTAAGCTTAAATTATAGGAACTGGCGAGGTGACAGGTTACCAAAGCCTCTGTCCAATGAACAAGCTACTTGTGAGTGCATGTGAATTTTGTTTAAAAGCCTGCTTTGCTTGTAATTGGGTTGTGTGAACCTAAACAAACCAAATACAAAAGTAGTAACTAAAGTAACTGATGCCTGACTTGAATAGATTGGAGAAAACGTTTCCATAATGTATTTGGGATCATTTACGACTTAGAAGAACACAACTACATGTATCTCTGGTCTGGAACACAGGGTCACAGCAGGAGAGGTCTGGGCCGATCCAAAATCAAGCTCTCGCTTTGAAGTTCTAGACTGATTTAACACACAAAGCTGGTCCTAGGAGATGCTTCCAGGGATAATAAGAGATCAGCCAAGATGATTGCTGGTGTGAATCTTGGTCTTTTGTCTTGGAATACCAGGAATGCCTCCAGAGCCACACAACTGAGTTTTACATTGGTAAAATTGATTGGCATTTATTTAACAAGAGCACTGCTTCAACTGGCTAGAAAAATAGGTGCATATTTTTGATATGAAGATATATTTGATACAAAAAAATAAAAACAAAGTAACTGATACATCTGAGATTGTATACATCTGTATCTGTATTTCTAAGATTTTAAACATGACAAAACCTTTTTTTTTCTGAAAGTAAAAGAAGATTTCACCACGAAATGTAATCATGACAGATATAAGACTTATTGCTTAATGATCCATTAAAAAGAATAAATGTGATATTACGATTTAAAGGTGCTGACACACCAAGCCCACCATCGGCCGTCGTTGGGCCGTCGTTGGGCCGTCATTGGGCCGTTATTGGGCCGTCATTGGGCGTCTGTGGCCGTCCATCGGCCGTAGTTTTTGCGGTGTGTCCTGCACTGTTGGCCCTAGTTGGCCAATGTTGGCGGCTGTTTGGCTGATTGAGCATGTTGAATCAGCAGCGGAGGCCGTCAGTGAGAGAAAGCTCTCTGATTGACTGTTCAGTTTAAGCAAATCAGTGCACAAGAAGGAAAACGGAAGTTGAGCAAAGCAAGCAAATAACACTCTCAAGAGGGCACACAGAAGTATGCACACAGAGAATATGTCTGATAAAAAGTTGCAACTGGCACCGGCATTGTCAGTTGCAACTTTTTATCAGACATATTCTTGATTAGTATCACGAAACAGGTTAAATGGTGGGCAAACGCTACTTTGTTTGTATTTCCGCGATCCTGGTCTTCCAGGTTTGTTTTTTTTAACTACAAATACAGACTAGTGCCACCTCCTGGTACAGAGAGTTATTTCCTCTCACTCATGTGCAGAAGGTGCCGTTAGCTGGCCGTGGGCTGTAGTCTTTGCAGTGTGTTCAAGTGCAACTTTTACAGGCGACATGAGGCGACGTGAGGCGACGTGAGGCGACGTGAGGCGACACAAAGCAATCTGACAGGCGGCCTTTGTCGCCGCTAGTTCTTTGACGTCGGCTTGGTGTGTCTGGGCCTTCAGATTTTGATCTAAACAATCAGGATTAAGATTAAACACTTTATTATAGTTTTGTTGAAGCCAAAAAGACACACATCACTGCTGGCTCTCTTCAGGCCAGTAGGAGCCTTCGGTGTTTTGTCCAGCTGTTTCGGCTTGTTTTAGTCCTTTCTAACTCTGTTTGACGCATTTTATTTTCCTTCTTTTATTGTCTATAAAGCACTTTGTAACTATGTTAGGACTTAAAAGCAAAGACAGGGTCTGTTCTCAATGTATTCCTTTCAGCCAAAAGAGAACAATGCAAAAAATGAGGGGTGCTCAAAAAAGGATAGAGGCTTGTTGTTATTATTATGTAATTGTAATATTGTAATATATGTAATATTATTATTATTATTATGAAACCTTGTATCTGATAAGGACACACAAAAGTTTGAGGTGTCTTACTGACCAACTCCACATACCCTACCAGAGACAATTATCTATTATATCTATCCATGTCTGCATTATAGGCTATACTTACCCACAATACACTGGTTTCCTCCGGGCAGGGTCTTCCAGCCTGGACAACAGTAGGAGTGGAAATGACGTCCACATACATTTGGCCTGTTGGGAAGAAAGGTATGTAAATAAGACTGATGACATAAAACAGGAGATGAACTTTATTGATCCCAGAGGGTAAATTGGGTCATTGCAGCAGCAAATAAAAAATAAATGAAGAGCTTCACATTTAGACATGGAAAGGACACATGGGCATTTAATCATCTTGAACTAATATTGAGTCAGCACTGCAGAGAGGAAGATCATACTGTTTTGAATTAATGTAAGAACAGAATATTAAAAGATACAAGGCACTTTTTAAAATTTGAAGGCAATCATTAAAAGTCAGCATAAGAATGTGTCTTTGACATCATCACACATATAACCATGTATTTCATCATGCATTAACACCCCGCAGGAGACCACCTGTACAGACAGATTAATAATTTAATAAAACAAGGGTAATGAAATATATTTGCTCTATATGTGTGTGCTAAATAAGGTAGCTAATTACACCTTCACCGTCTTTACATTCTTACCCCCGTAAGGACTCCTGCTTTCCTCTCCTCCTCTGCAAACCCGCAGAGGAATACTCTCCATCCACCTTGAAACTTTGCCCATGACTTCCAAGACCCTGTCCCGCGACCTCTCCCGTCGCAAAAACAGTCAGCGCCACCAGCCCGACCAGCCACGGGAAAATGCCGCTGATGCACATTTTTTTTTTTTTTTTTAATAAATATTTCTACTCCAGACAAACTGGTCGGTGGTCACGTAATCCAAATCCAAAACGAATCGTTAGGACAATAAAGAAAGGATGAAGATATGGAAATGAAAAGCAGGAGAGGAGGTGGGGAGCGCACTTATAGCACCCAAAACTCACCTCTGCTTAAAATCAACTGACAGCTACAAGTAGAGGCGAAGACTACCAGTTTCCCATACAATGTCTACGGGGAGGAGCGGAGAATGGGCGGAGGATGGCACAAGGGTTGGAAAACCTTAATTTACAAAAGGTGGTGATTGGTGGTCAACTTTCTGCACGAGCAACTGAGAGACAGAAATCATCATTCTAGAAATAAGTGTTGTTGAGAATGCAGGCACGCGCAGGGATGGAGCGGAAGGCAAACCCGCGCTTTTATTCTGTTAATTTTTATATTTTACTCATCCTTTTTTCATATGAATCTTAATGATGTAAAAATCATACTATACATTTAGTATAAAGTATCAGAATTTTGTACTTCACAGGAAAATAGGGTATTTTCAAGAAACTAATAAAAAAAATGTTTTTTTTTTCCAGATTATTCTTCATAAATGGTAGTTGCTACATGGAAAAGTCATCCCATCTAGTTTGAAATCCCAGTGGTGTCCAAAACTTTTGTGGTGGAAACTAGCAACCAACAGCAAAGTGACCAGATTATATTCATAAACTAGATTGACACATAGGAGTGCTTTAGGTGTAAATCACAATCTCACCTCCAGTGGATCTGCATCAGCAGATCAACAGATCACCAATGCTGTTTGAAGCATTTTTTGTGAGTGGATTACTTTTCAATACTGCCTGCCATCCAGTGTTGATAATTTTATGAGACATTAAATTTAATTAAATTCCACCCTTGGATCCTCCTACACTGTTCATCAATCTATGATTCCAGGGGTTACTTTTTGTGATGAAGTGTTGCAAGTTACTTTTTTGGTGTGCCCACTTTCCCTCAACCAATTAATGATTTACTACATTTCCCAGAACTTTTGACAACCTCCCAGAGAACGGGTCTGAACTTGTTTCAGTATGTTTAGGTGGAGAGAGCAATACCAATAGTGATAGTGATAGCATAGTAAAAGCTTAACATGTCTTGTGGTAGCCCTGATACAGGACCCTTTGGGAGTCTTTCATCATATGGCTGTTTACTTCTCCCATAGGGTCCTGTCCTGCTCCATTGACTTTTTACTGCACGAAAGACAGCGAGCCCGATAACGAAACCAATACGTCGAATTTCACTGACCTAAACAGATATCCATAATCCTTCACTTGTCTACTTGAGATGCGGGTGGCGCTCCATCTTCTATGCACAAATAAACTTTTATACTTTGTTAAAGACAGTCATACTCCAAATTTTCTATTGTAATGAAATCCAAGATGGCAGACAGACGCCTTGAACTCTGCACTTGCGTCTGCGCAATAAGCAGCGTGCACGCAAAGTGCCGAAGAAGAGTCAGCCATCTTGGATTTCATTACAATGGAAAACTTGGAGTATGCCTGTCTTTAACAAACTATAAAAGTTTATTTGTGCATAGAAGATGGAGGGCCAC
>CABFOQ010054907.1:51735-65703 GCA_900660455.1 Gephyroberyx darwinii | reverse complement strand
AATGAAATCCAAGATGGCTGACTCTTTTTCGGCACTTTGCAATAAGCAGCGTGCACGCAAAGTGCCGAAGAAGAGTCAGCCATCTTGGATTTCATTACAATGGAAAACTTGGAGTATGCCTGTCTTTAACAAACTATAAAAGTTTATTTGTGCATAGAAGATGGAGGGCCACCCGCATCTCAAGTAGACAAGTGAAGGATTACGGACATCTGTTTAGGTCAGTGAAATTCGACGTAGTAGTTTCGTTATCGGGTTCGCTGTCTTTCGTGCAGTAAAAAGTCAATGGAGCATTCTCGCTATGGGAGAAGTAAACATATGACGAAAGACTCCCAAAGGGTCCTGTATCAGGGCTAGTCTTGTGGCTGCATTGCATTCTGGTTTGAGTATACTGTCGGTGGAGAAACTGGTGTCTCTTCCTCTTCAACGATGGATTTTTTCCCTGTATAATTGTTGAATGTCGGTCTAGAAATAAGCCCTTGCTCTTTCATTCTGAGGGGGACATTTACCATACATGTTCGAGATAGCCGAACATTTTCTGCTGTCAAACTCCATTGTAGCTGGAAATATCTCGACATGATGTCGTCTACGTTTGGCCAGTTATCTTTGGGAATAAAAAAAAAGATACACCACCTAACAACAAAATAGACCCAGAAATGCAAGGTACATCACCAATAGCTGTTTTTTTACAACGTTAAAGTGTTTTAGGGTGGATTTAAATAAGTAAATATTTAGTTGTAAAGATATATATAAGTTTGCGTGTCCAATCTCCTGGTGCAGTGATCCGTTTACGGATACTGAGCTGGAGTTGATTTCTGATCTGACTATTTTTAAACATGAATATAACATTGTCAAATGAATTGCTATCACTTGGCATAATTACTGTACACAAATAACACCATGGTAGAGACGATTGGTAGGCGGCTCTATCTCAGATCAGTAGTACTGTTAGTGGTGGTGTGTCTCCAAATCAAGACTACATTTCCCATAAACATTGTTGCTTCCAGCCCCCCCCTCCCCCTCTCTGACTTTGTTGGCTTCAGTATAAACATATTGGAAGTGATTTTTCCATCTGCCATTGTCAGAAACTCTGATAGCTTTAGCTTCCTGTTTTGTGCCGTAACGCAATCCAGCAGATTTCCCTCCAAACCGACCCGGTGGCACACAATGTTAAATGCAGCGTAGAGGCTGGTAGAGGCTGACAATCTTCTAAGACATGATCTTTTTGTTTACAGTTATTATACCAATGTCTCAAAATTAGAAACAAGGAAATTGTAGGAACAGCAGACCCAAAACTAGCTGCTGCTAATGTTGTCAGCAACAAAGAAATTACACATTGGCTTCAATGTATTGAAGAACATCTCTCACGGTGTCACTTCCAATGCAAACAGTTTGCAAGCTTCCCTGGTGGAAGAAGAAACTAACAGTCAAGCTGCCTGTGAGCCTTGACACCAACAGTATGGGGAGTGGGGAGCATCACAGACTTATATGTCAAACAGGGTCTTTCGAATATCACTGGAAAGAAGCTGTGGTCCCGTTGCTGTTAGATTGTACTGCATCGCCCCATTGGTCAATGTGACTGTAGACTGGGCCATAGCTACGCACAAATATCAAATTGTGTGATAGGAAGTCTGACATTACCTAGACCTTCACCTGTACCCCGCTGGTTTGGCAGAAGATTCAAATGTGACAAACAGAAAGGAGAATATCCACAAGTCATAAATATATATGGTAGTAACTAAGTAAGCAGGATAAGATCACACTGAACTTCTGTTTAGTTTCGTGTACAGTACTGTTTAGTTAGGTGTACAGTGCCTGTACTTAATTGGAGTGGTTTCTTAAATAATACGTTTCTTTTCTTATGTAAGTAATTAAAAGTACCGTTTTGTTGAAACCCTGCCTCCTGTGTCATCTTTGCCATGCATCTGCCCTTAATATTCATCTTGTGGCTCTTGATGTTTTAGAAGGACAGTCATGTTAAATGCTCTCTATTTCTTTATTATGTCTCTCAGTGGACTGATGGAGCCCAGATATTTTTGATATGACGTTCTAACCTTCAGATTGATGCTCAATCACTAGGCTACTCTTCCTGAGCTCCTCTGACGTCTCCTTAGATCACAGCAGTTTTTCTTTCACCAAACTGACCAGGTTTCTCATCTGTATTAATGGGAGTGTCACACAAACCCCTCCCCAAAGATCTGACCTCCAATTATTTACCGTCTTGATTCTACTTAGCCGCTTGATTTAACTAATGCAAGAGGGAGTTCACTTAGTTTTGCACCTGCACTAACTCCCTTTTAAACTATTTTCATTTTACTACATGCACAATTTCCTCTAAAAACATGAAATTAGTAAATACCATTACTTCAGTTTAGAAAAGGCTCATTTTGATTAATTAAGGATTGCATCGTAAAAACTGATTGCACAAGGGGTTGACAAACTTTCAAGCATGACTGTACTTCTGATTTATTTTTGCAATATCCAGGCTATAGTTGAGGAACCAAATTAACGCATGAGGTCTGCTTGACCTCTGACACACTGGGGGGAAATCCTGTAGCTTGACCACTGGCAGCATTGAGTCATTAAAATTCCTGGGAACTACCATTGACCAGGATGAGAACATTACCTCCATGAGCAAGAAGGCGCTGCAGTATAGTTTAACCTCACATAAGCGGCATTGGTTCAATTCTACACAGCCAGAAGAAAATCTGTCTACCTACCTCATCCCGAGGCAAACTGCAGTGCATCATCCAGTGAGTGAAGGAGTGAACTGTCACCTCGCCTCCATCGAGGACCTGCAGGACTCCAGAACAACTATGCAAGCAAGGATGATTTTGCTGATTCCACCCACCCTGACCACCAACTGTTCCCAAATCTTGGGAACAAGTTGGGGCAAGTGGTATCAGTCCAGCATGACCGACCATCTTGGCACCAGAACTGTTTATTTCACCGTGCAATGGCCCTCATTAACTGGCCACTAGCTGCACACACCCTATACATGCAGAGAAACACTTAATACCCTTTCCTCACATCTACACTACCTCATTGCTTTACATTTCTAGGTGAATACTTGCACTTTCCTGCTCATCTCTGCAAACTTAGTCTACTCAGCAGTCTATTACCGTTTCTGTATGAATTCACTTTGTGGATTATAAAAAGTGAGTAGTAATTTCTGTCAAATTTCCCACTCTGCTCTGTACGTTTTATCTGGTAATGTCAGCTTTCTTTACTGTACACCAGTTACCCAAATGTACACATGTAAAACGCTTGCTATTAAACACATTCACCTTAGTTTAATAGCAAGAAATGACATTTTAGATAATATAATCAGCTGAATACTTGAAATATTGAAAAATGTACATCAGAATTTTAAAAAAAACTAAATGTACATTACATTTTGGAATTCACATACACGCTGTGGGCTCCCAGAATAAAAGCTGTACGTTGTACATACTTTGAATCAGTGTCAGAAAAATCACATAGCATTAAAATACCACTCTGTTTTGCTGGTGGTTAACAGTTCTTTTTTTTTTTTTTATCTTTAAACAAATAAACCTAGAATTAACCCAAACATACAAAACATTTACTATCATCAACATAATAAAACCCATATTTTTGCTACTTTATATATATATATGTATAATTTTAATTAATATCTATCTCTTTATCTTTACAATACTGTATCATATGCCTCTAACAATGCCCCAGTTTCACACAGACATTAATAAAGTAAGTAACTAAGTATCTATCTATGATAGAGTATGAAAATGAATGACCAGATTATTGACAATTCAAATTCTGCAGCTCAGGCTTCCCGTTACCAACGTGTTTTCCTGTCAAGTTTTCCTTCTAGACAGACCCTGAAAGTAACCCTGAAAATACATGGAGTCATTTAAATTAAGTTTCCAACATTTTGATTGGCCAACTTAGGAAATTGGTCAGAAACATCACAGAAAAAAAAAACATAATATAAACTGGCCATGCCACTTGTGGCTTCTATGAGGAAACATCCTTTGTCATATCTTTGTTCAGATATATATTTCTCTTTTCGGTCCACCTGAGTTCACTGTCCAGTTGCCGTGCACCGTCTACAGACAGATCTTTCCAGAGACAATGTCTCCATACAGAGATGGAGTGAGGGGGCAGTAGTCCCTCTGAGAGAGATCAAGGAAATACAGAGGATCCTGCGCCATTTCCGGGTTAAAACCCTCCCGGACCAACTTCCCCTTTTGCTGCTTGAAGGTCTCGGTCACATCTAGAGATGTCTGGGCAAAAAGGAGGGGTGAGAAAATAGAAAATATGTGTCAACGCTGTCCATTTAAATGACGCGGAAGCAATTAACATGAGTACATGCCTTACCTGTATTCTGAGAAACCATGGCCAAGCATATGCAGGGAGCCTTTTCACTAAATGGTTGTAGAGCTTTGCACCGTCTAATGTGTGATCCTGCTTCAAGACAATGGCTGCCATACCCGCTCTACCTTCGTATCCTGTTACGGAGGTTTGGAAAAAGTCGTTGTTATATGAACAAGAACAAACGACCATTCTCTCACTTTCATTTTTCTAATGATACATGAATATATGCATTATCATAAATAGCCATTGTGATCATTTACCACAGACCTGATATGGTCACTCCGTAGACATTGACCTCCTGTATAAAATCCAGACTACCTAAAATCTCGGAGACTTCTGTGGTGGCCACATTCTCTCCTTTCCACCTGCAGGACAATTTTAGAAACAAGTAAAGTATCTTTCAACTTTACAAAAATGATGTATTGATTATTAGCAAAGAACACTGGATAATCAACGTGCACTACCACTATCAGTAATTTCAAAATGTAACACTAGGGGACACTATTGAACTAGTTTATAAATTCATGACTCGGGCTCAGCACAGGTCCATTTAGAATAAATGAATGAATGTATTTGTATTTTATTACCATGCCACATACCGACCCATCCCACATGACATTACATTATAAACACAGAAATGAGCACTGAATAAAGCTTGAAGGAGAGGGAGCCTGATTGACCAAAGCAGGAAAGGTCCCCACTGATAAATTGTGGCCAACTTTGACTTGATGTTAATATTGTAAGATGAATTGTGGATTTCGTGACATGCAGGCCCCAGAGGGTCAGAGTTCATGGTGGCATATCCAAGCAGTGCTCACTTTCTTTTCTTGAACGTTGAGAACAACACAAAGGCAATTTGTAAGTTTATTATGTAAATTATGTAATCTTGTTTGGAGAAATATAATTAGACTCAAAATTTGTATTAGTTTTTGATAAATGATGAAATAAAAGGATTCTTAGTAGTGGACTCAGATTTTTGGACCCCACTCTTTGGATGTTTTGGGAGAAAGTAGGGAGGAATATCTGGTAACCTGAACGTGAATATAAATAAAAACACTCCTCTGTAAGAAAATGAAGGAACTGTATGGCTCATTAAGCAATCTTGCGTCATTACTTCGGCACCTCTCACCCTTCCAGGACACAGGACAGGCAGACAAATAGTGGCATTGTGACCCTGAACACTCAACATTCCCCTGATCGCATGCAATTGATCCAATGACGTGCCCAGTACTCAAGCCTCTTTGATGGCTAAATTCCTCGTCATGGTAATGGTATACCATGAAAGCAGCCCTGAAAAACAGAACCCCATCAGAAACAATGCATTCTGGTACAGCCAAGAGTAAGAGAACAGAATTAGGAGAGTTCTTTGTGTGGATTCACTTGGACTGCAAGCTCATTTGGCGAAAAGGTGGGGAGGAAGCGACAGGCCTCGGTGGAAAGGCAATGCAAAGGCTGCCAGAATGACGGATCGTCCTGCAATCAGTCACCAAGCAGTGAATGCTTCAGCAGAGCTCAACAAGGTAAAACAACCTCATATTGTTATTCATACTGCGACCCAGAACAAAATGAAAACCCATTCCGGTGATATCTGCCACCAATCATAACTCAAACAAATGAAGGACACCAACTAAATGACAGGCCTTTTCTGCCAAGTTCCATCTTTTCAAAACCTTTCAATTGTGTATTTGGTTCCTCTCCTCCAAGCCAGTACCCAAAGAGTTCCTACTAGCCTATGAAGAACTTTTGTGAACTGTACCTGAAGGTGTCTCCGATGCGGTCACGAAAGTAGAGGAAGTCCCTGTGGTCGTGAAGTAGGAGGTCTCCAGTGTTGAAGTAGACATCCCCTTCCTTGAACACATCCCTGAGGAGCTTCTTTTCTGACTGGACCTTGTTACCGGCATAACCCAGGAACTGGTTCATTGCAGACAAGGGAGCCACCAGGATACCAGTCTCTCCTGAATAGATGAAGTATGTTGAGTATGCACATTGGCATGATCTCTCTCTCTCTCAATGCAATACAGATGTGCACCAAAGGATAGTCATGTTGATGAACTTGATGTTTATCATCACCATACCTATTTGTGCTCGTGTGCATCGTCCAGAGTCTGTTCGGATTGGGTCATATGTTTGGGGATCACAGCTCAAGAGCTCAAAAGGCATAGCAAGCTGAGAGAGAAATAAAAGAAGCAAATTCCCTCTATTAATGGAAGCTCATTATGTCACTGGAGTTGCAAACTCTCCACTTTAATCTTGCTGGACATTCTTATTGGTCATTGAATTATTCCTGATTCATCATGCATTAATTAGCGCCCCCGCTGTGCTGCGATTACGTAATCGGGGAGTTTCACTGAATATAATTTGAATCACTGAAAATGGAGTCGCATAAAAATAGGATAGTCAAAGAATCCTGCAGAAAATCAGCTAAAATACCTACCACTGCCACTAAATGTGACTAAAGGATAATGACGCTTTTATTCTAGTTGTCACTCACAACTCACTCACTTACTTGCCACCAAATCAATATTATGGATATTTCTCCAGCAAAGAGAGCTCAGTTTTATAGCTGATATACATTCACTGGCCATTTTTTTTTTTAAAGGTACACCTATCTAGTACCAGGTAGGACCCCCTTCTGCCTCCAGAACAGACTGAATTCTTGGCGCCATGGATTCAACAAGGTGCCCTGCACACCACTGTTGTAAAGAGCTGTTAATGGAGCATTTGTGACTTATCTGTCTTGAACTAGTTGGCCCATTCTCCTCTGACCTCATTAACAAGGTGTTTTCAGCCAGAGAACTGGATGGTTTTGTTTCTCTACCATTCTCTTTAAACTCTAGAGACTGTAGTGGTGAAAATCCCAGGAGGGCAGCTGTTTCTGAGATGCTGGATCCACCACGTCTGGCACCAACAAACACACCACGGTCAAAGTCTCTTAGATCAGCATCTTGCCCATTCTAATGTTTGGTCCAACAATAAACTAAACCACTTAACCATGTCTGCAAGCTTTATATATTGAGTTGCAGCCACATGATTTGCTGTTTGGAGGAGCAGGCTATTTGTGTTAACGAGCAGGCGTACTTAATAAATTGGCCAGTGAGTGTATATATAATTTCAGGGTTTTATGTCTGATTTTCCTCTTAATTGGCTAAAGTACATACAATCGTGCATGCAAGTTAAAAGCGTTTCTTTTTTGGAGCTGTATTCAAATTTAAACAACAATGTAATTTGTCACACTTGATCCATGACAATAGTTCTGATTGGCTGATTAAAATGGTATATTACCAGGGGATGGTGCATGTTCTTTATTTGGGATATCTTCATTAAGATTAGAGGTTTAGGTAAGGATTATATAAGGTTATTTCTCTATAATATATGAAATAATGACCGCTCCCTGTAGGTTTCACAAACTTTCAAGCATGACTGTATACCTCCACAGACATAGGCTATAATGAAATGCAGAGTGATTCGAGACGACGTTTCCAGTGGGGTTATGAATTGTATGCACTTAAAGCAATCCCGAGTTAAATTCTGCGAATGTTTCGTTGCTGACCTTGTTAAAATAGCTCGCCCTCCCGATCGGGCCAATCTCATTGGTGTAATTGAGGAAGCCGACACTGGCCTCAGTCAAACCATAACTCTCCCTAATCCTGATACTCCCAAAGCGTTTGGCAAACTCCTTCCACACATCTGACCTGAGACCACTTCCTGCCGCCAGCCGAACACTGTGAGCTCTCTCCTCAGGAACCTGGAACGAGTTACAATACTTAAGATTAACACGCAATGATAAAAGCAGCATCATTCTCAATGTAAATCAGTGCAGAATTCATTTAAGGGGACAAAAATGCTTGGAGTCGATATCATTCGGTCAGGTTTAGGTAAGAGGGAAGCAGAATAGAGCTGAAACGTTTGGGTTCCGGAAGTAAATTTACCATTTAATTTTCCTATAGAGAATTAGATTACTAGCCATAATGTGTTAACAGTGTAAGGTAGACCTACCATGAGCCATCAGAGTGTGAAACGACTCAACTTCCTGTTCCTTGTGAAATATTACAATACCCACAAATTCCCTCATCAGAAAAGTCTCTGTTACCATAGAAACATTAAAGTAAACTAAAGTAGCGTGTGGTTAGTAGTCAGACCAGAGAGAAATAAGTCAGCTAGTAACTTGTATCAGTGATTGGCACTGCTTCACCATGGTTTTACTGTCAGGCGTGATGTCGTTTTAGGGATGAGGAGAAGAAAATTATTACAAATCACTATTATTTCGTTAAGTATGACTGTTGAAAATGGGAAAGGGAATCGAGGCCATCACTAACAGTGCTGTATTTCCTATTAAACGTTATGTACACGGTCTGGTACCCTTGCCATTTTTTTTATTTTTCATATTTACACATATAGTCATGATTGAAAGTTTGTGAACCCCTGACTGAAATAAAGGATCTTAACCAATTTCTTTTTTTAGAGGAAATTGTGCACCTACTAAAATGAAAATAGTTTAAACAGAATTAGTGCACGTGCAAAAATAAATTAACCTCCTCTCGCATTAGTTAAATCAAGCAGGTACGTAGAATCAGGTGGGTGAATACAGGTAATTACAGCCACAGTATTCATCTGCAAGGGAAATATGTGTGTGCTAAATTATTGCCAAGCAACAGGCATCAACATCGGCATCAACATCAGCATCATTTTCTATCACCATCTATTTCTAATAGCCCAAGGTAAATTAAATGATTTTTGTATGTAGTAGACAAGATGCAAAGTTTCTGACTCTAGGTTAATGCATACTATATTATAGCATACTATATTATAGCTTATTATAGCTTATTATAGCACGATATTTAGCTTAAAGAGTAAGTAGTTCAGTGGTTCCCAGCTCTGGTCTGCTTTCATTCTAGCTGTCTAATAGGGACAGATTTAGACCTGGGATGCCAGGTAAACGCAATTAACTACCTGATAGGACAGAAAACCAGCAGTATTCTGGGTTGGGACTGACTGAAAAAGGCCCAGGTAGATTTCAGCTTCTCTAAACATCTACAGTAGCATTTGATTGAATTATAGTGCCACAATCTGGACAATCAAGGTCATAAAGCACAAGTTTTAGTCAAAGCCCATAAGCCCTCTGGGCTTGAACAACCTAATAAATTCATAACAAAACAGTAGTAGCTCAGCCCTATGGAGCTATTAAGCCAGCACAACAGCAAAATAAACCAGGACAATAAGAGCAGTGGTTCAGCCCTAATGACACATTTCTGAATAACCAAGATTACAATTTGAGGAACACTTATCGGTGGCCTAATGTTTGATGGACAGACACTTGGACTATTAGGCTACTACACCGGTGCTGCAAGCAGTGTGGGAACAAAAGAAAGGTTTTGTGATAGTGCATCCTAAGACGTGGCAAATCTGGCCTTGTAAAAAAAAGGTGATGTTTTGATTTTTAAAATGTGTTTGAAATCAATTCCTGATATGAAATTATGACAACCCCCTGTAGGGTTCACAACCTTTCAAGCATGACTGACAGCAAGATTGCATGATCTCCCCGTGTTTCGCGGGGTTTCCTCCAGGTACCCCGGTGTCCTCCAACAGTCCAAAATCATGCAAGTCAGGTGCATTGGCGACTCTAAATTGCCCATAGGTGTGAATGTGAGTGCGTTAGTCCATCTATGTGTTTGCCCTGTGATGGACTACGTCCTTTTTTCCCCTGCCTTCTGCCCAATACATGCTGGGATAGGCTCCAGCCACCTGTGACCCCGAATAGGAGTAAGCGGGTATGAATGAAAGAATGAACAAAAATGGCAAGGGTATAAGACTGTACTTGTTATGAGCTCATGATTCTGATTGGTTCAGTTCAAACCATAAAACTAAATCAAGATTTTCTGAAATTTCTATGGAGAAAATGAATGGAAAATTTACTTCGGGCACATTTCCGCTCTATGAGAAAAGGGGGTAGATGACATGGGACCAAGGTAGAACAGTGAAAGAAATAACAGCATTTCTATCCACACCAATGGGAGTTGTACTGTATATGACTGCCATGTTGGGGAAAAGCGGTATAGTCACCACAAAACGTCTGATTCAATTTTCTTTTTAAAAATCTAGGACAGGGGGCAGAAACCGACTTCTTGTTTTAAATGCCATTTTTAAAGCACCAATCTTACCGTGGGCTGGTTGACCAAGTATCGACAGAGCTCTCCTATGTATTGGAACACAGTGACATTGTATTTCACACAGTCCTTCCAAAATTGTCTAGCAGAAAACTTCCTTTTTAACACACAAGTTGCACCTGCGATCCAAAGGGGGCGGCCAAAAAAAAGGAAAAGAAAAAAGGTAAAGAATGTTTTAGACCAGCTTCAGACAACACACTGCAATAATGCAATATACCTGTTTTATTTTCAACGTTCTACTATATTAGAGAAAGTTCTCATACCTTTATAATTATGTAACTCAGTGTTAATACAAATTTGTCATTGCTAAACTATTTCAATAGGGCCTCTGGTCTAGGCAAGCCCTTTTTCCTGGTATTATTTTTCAAGGTGCGAGAGTGACGGCAAAAAGGATATTCACAGTCACTCTGGTTTCCTGCAGCCCCTCCCCAGGACCTCATAATGTACAGAAAATGAATGGGTGCTCTTCCGGGAATTGTGTGACGCCTGTCAGGGTCTTACGGAGCCACGTCGTTTCTCTAAAGCTGCAGTTACTCTGTGGGAAAACCCAGCTAGCTGAAGCCGTTCAGTCTAAAAAAGGTACCCAAAAACACATTTGTTTTTGAGATGAGACTTTGTGATGGACTGTAGGCGACCCAGCCACCAATAGCAAGTGGCTCTGTACGTTTATTTTGGGACCACTGCCCTGTAATGTGACTGTATGTGGGCTGTGGCGATGGGATGGGGCGTGATAATTTGCCACCATTGGGTCTAGTTGGAAACACTATATTCAGAGGTAATCTAAATATATAGTATCTAACCTTGCCCACAACAAGAATTTAAATACTGCTAGTTAAGGTAAAATGAAAACATGATGTATATATTAAGCACAATCATTTTAAAGTGTCTCAGAGATATTTAAAAAAAAAAAATGGAACAGTAGGGCCAATTTCTTAGGTTAGTCCAGGGGCCAGTTGCATAGAGATAGACTCAATTTAAAATGCTGTAGACGGTTAAATGTACCTTTGGCACTAACATTACTGGTAGGTAACCTAAGACAGGCTTACATATATATGCTTTGAATTTGGGATGCCTTTACGGATCGCCTTTTGAGCGAGTACAAATAACAAAATAAAACCATATTTATTTTGTTATTTGTAAAATGTAGATTCACATGGAGAACATATTGACAAATTGATTGATTGACAATTTGGCTGACGTCACTGTAGATCAATTGCAAATCATTGCAATAGCGTAGTCTCGAGACAATAAAATCTGAATGCTGTCCACAACAAATAGATTTGAGAAATATGGAGACACCCTTCAATCCGAGGGCCCAGGTTCAAGACCTCCATAACAGCAAGCATCTACCCTGCTGAAGTGCCCTCGAGCAAGACACCAAATCCCTACCAGCTCCAAACGGTGCTGCTTCTGGGCTCTATAGAGTATCGCCAAACTTCAAAAACAACTTTGTCTAGCTGCTGTATGACTGTTTAGCCTGGTGGGAGGTTCTGACTTTTCTGGCTCAAAATAAGTCTTATATTTTTCTGGAGCTGACAGTCTAACATTATAAACCAGGAAATTATACAGTATGGGCTTAGATGAGTCTTGAAGTTTATGCAGCTGGCTCCGTTTCCTTTTAGAGGGGACTCAAGTTGAACACCGACAACAAGTGCAGCTCAAACGCTAAAGCTCAAGCTATATATCCACTGGAGTATGTGTATTCATTACCGAGCTGTATGCATCCTCCGATCCCCAACAAGGAGGCCGACATGTGGTAAAGAGGAAGAGTGATGTAGATGTTGTCGTCAGATCTAGCTCCGCAAAACTGTAGGAAAGCCATGCTCATGATGGCTTTCAGATGACCGATGCGGGCAGCCTTAGAAAGACCTAGAAAAGAAGAAGAGCATTGGTCACTCCAGCTATATGGGAAATTCTGACATTTTTTACACACATGAATATAAATGTATATTGGACATGGAAAACCAAACCTTCATAATGTTCAGGTTCATATGTGGCCCATTCTGCTGGCCGGGCTGACTTACTCTCAAATTCAGTTTCACCAAACAATAATGTCTCTACAGGAAGCTTGTGGTTCACCGACTACTTGGAAGTGGCGTGTACTGCGTGAAAGCGTGTGGGCTGGGTACTTCACAGAGTGAAAGAAAAGGAGGATCGCTGGGCATTTATGTACATTGGGATCGATTTTAGATTGTGGATAGTGACGCTTCTGTAGATTAAAATAGACACATTTGAGCTGTTCCCATTTGGACTTGGACTATTCGAAGATGTTGGCCACACTTTTGCTTGGGTCCAGGTTGATTTTAACACCATGGCTTCCTGATGGGAACTCAAGTCATTGGCTTTTTCTGAGATGGGTCAACTCTAAGGGGAATTATCTATGCACAAAACAACCTAGGAAAATCCTTTATTTCCATCCTTATGCTTGTAAGTCTATGCCTACTTTTCCACTTATCAATCAATATTATGGTCTAGTTGGTCCTAAATAAAGGAATAAAATGATAACTCGGTACCAGTAGTTCCCGAGGTAAAGATGAAGACGAAGTTAGACATGACGTCAACTTTAGGAAGGTCGTTTAAGATGTCGCCAGACCTCCGCTCCACCTTATCCAGTAAACTGTTGAACCCCTCATAGAGGGATCTGTGGTCCAAGACCCACAGGGCAATGTTGTTGTCCTTCAGGCTGGGCAGCACCTCCTCTAGGGAATTCACCAAATCTGTACAAGGATAAAAATTGATAGCTTGGGTTATGGGGTCAAGCACTCAAGCCAGCGAACCACAATGTAAGTACATAAAGAAGGAAGAAGGAGTGTATACAGAAAATAAGTGGTCACATAAGTGAAAGGTTTGCTTGGTCATTTACCTTGAAAGAATAAGGGTGAGCAATCACTCTAATCATATCGTACAGGGTTGTATACTGTGACAATATATAGGCTACGTGGTACTTTGCTCCCTGCCAGTCAGGTCTGATATCAGTCGAATTGATAACATTGAATGTAATCACTAAATGGAACGCATTTTCCAAAACTGGATCACTGATAATACCTCATTTATGTTAAGAAATTGGACAGATTGTATTTTATCATTGATGTAGAAAAGTTCTTGAGTCTGAGGTTCATCTTAGTTGAATATATATTTATTACAAAAAGGGATCTCATGAGAGGAAGAGGTGTACACCGCGCATAGGCAACATACATTTCTTCAAAGAAAAGAGGGTTTGCACTGGTCTTTAAGTACAGAATGTGCTTACATTGGAACAGTTTGACACAAAAGGAGATAGAAGGACCGTGAAGGCATCATATGTTGTGTCCTCGTTCAGAACATCCATAGATAAACAGACTTTCTGGAGCCACGGTGACAGGTTGGGCCTAGTGGTTAGAGAGGCCGACCCATCACCGAAGGGTCGTTGGTTTGATCCCCGACACCACCAGGAGGGTGTATTCCAGCTGTG